>PQWD01004379.1:0-11411 GCA_019425675.1 Leucinodes orbonalis
GTATTTATACATCGAGATGTTCCACCGCATAAATGAGTCGTAATTCAAACGAAAACGTTACTACTAACTATATAGTAACCATACAACGTCTGCTCTCTACAGGGAAAGACTGTTGAAAATCTTGAGAGATTTCCAAAGGTTTTTAGCAAAAAGGTGATTCAGACCGTCACCCATAGATCCGGAACCATGATAGAACCTAGTACACGTAACTAGTACGAGTTATTTTTATTTATTTCAAGTAACAAGATCACTATAATCTAGCAAGTGGTGGTGAAGTGGTTTTCTCAAAACTGTTTTTGACATTTACTTTGTTTGACGACCCATTTGGCGCAATGGTCGAGACGTCGGCTACTACACCAAGGGCTTTCAAGGGCAAGGGATTCGATCCCCCGGGCATTACAAACATTTGTGTGAATGAACATGTGTGTCTCGGTGTTTCTATTAATTATATGTATAAAGTAAGTAAGTATTAAAGTTACAAATATATATATGAGTATATTTATTAGTTATTTAGTGTCATTACTACAAGCTCCCCGCTTAATATGTAAATGTCAATGAATATTTTTTATTTTAGGTTTATTGTTAGTTTAGGTGTACTTGTACACAGTGGTTGTTACTACGTTACTAGTGCTGCTAAACTAATGATTATTTTTATGGACATTACATTTGAAAAAAATACTCATTATGAATTAGACCGATCGAATCCTCGTCGTTCTATACGATAGTCTTACCCTTTATCGCTTATGGATAGAATATATATTTATTTTCTATAGTCCACGAAGATCGTTTTCATTCTTTTTATTCAGGCTTCATAGCGTGAATGCAAATATGTGTATTGGAGATAATGCGTTTCTTTTTAAAATGGTAATTCTTTTTTGAGCTTCTATTCTTATCTCATCGACTTTATCAGTAAGGAACATAAATAAAAAAATATATCTGAATTCTTTTAGCAGACAATTTTTTGCTCAAATGCATGGCATTTTATTTAACATCTATAAAGTTACTATGATTAAGAGTTTTTGGTCAGGGCAGTTCCTTAAACATTTTTTTTCAACAGTTTTGAACATTATGTTCGGTGGAGTAAGGAACAGTCAGTTCTCGGAATCCCCATTCATCTTGTATACCAAAAGTTTATTCGTTAACCAAGTTTTTTTCCGTCGGAAACAACTTCGCCGACTTCAGAATTTCGGTTGATTACAGAGTTTATCTAAGAGTGAAATATATTTATATGAAACCGCGTCATATATAATTGAAAAACCTAACAGACCAAAATTCAACAATAGTGTGCCTACACTGAGTTTTTGCTTGAATGCCAGAGTTTTGAACCACCTGACAGTCCTTGCCAGGTTTTATGTTCCTGTAATTTGGCAGCCAGGACTGATAACGGCTTGACGTGCCCCCAAAGATGCATTTTCTTATAAATTATTCCCTCTTGGATAGTCAGGTGATTCAGCCTAAAATGTCTTAACTCAACTTGAATTCGGATGTAATGAAGCAGTAAATATGCTTTAATACTCGTATCTATACTCATATTATAAAGCTGAAGAATTTGTTTGTTTTTTCCTTTGAACGCGCTAATCTCAGAAACTAATAGTTAGGCTTGTGCCCCGGTGGGGATGTATAATGAACTGAGATGATGATGATGATTTTATTTTTGTCGTACTTAAAATTCTAGTGAGTTAGAACAAAGATATTTTATTAAACTATCCGATATAGTAAAAGGGTACAAGATACATTGAATGTATGTTTGTATCTATAAATATACAAGCTGTAATGTTCACAATCACACAACCCTGGAAACTGAAATTACTTATGTTTAACAGTTTGTTCAATGACTGCAAAAGTTAGCGTCACCAGTCACCATTTGTTGAAAGCTATATTGAAATGTCGTCACACGAATTCAGAACATTTAAAACCAAACACAGATTACAAATATATTAATAGCCGATATTTGCTTTGTTTCATAAAACTACGCGGTTGTACCACACTACAATACTAATGCAAGCCCAAACATTTTAATTTAATTCGCAAATAAATAACTAGATTGTGTTTAAACAGATAGACTCAAACACTAATAAATTGCCGAAACAAATGTGTCACGATCGACAACTGTAAAAGTTTTCCCAGGCAAATTCCAACTCAATTGTCCATGTAACAAGGTGCCTTATCCGTTTAGATGGAACGTTGGGATTTTTTTACTTTCAGCCTGCTACTCGGACTAATGAAGTCTCTGTTCAATGCAAGTCTCCTTTTACTGTATTTCCTTAATGTTCTAAAACTAAGACTTAAAGTTTAGTCACTGTAAAAGGTTTTATCGAGTCATAAAGTTAACATTTTTATTTTGTTTTTTAATATTTGTTAATTTAATTAGTGGTTTCCTTTTGATTTAAATCGAATGAAGACCATGTTCGAGTAATGATACCTCATCTCCTTGGGTAAAGAGACATCCTAGTTATTTTTTGCAAAATTGGGGATAAGACAAGTGGCTATGGCTATGGCTGACATATCGCGCCGTCGTGAAAACGATTTAGTAATACCTACAGGCAACCTGACATTATATAAAAATGGATCATACTATATGGCCATTAAGGTATTTAACCATTTACCTAAATATAAAAGCACTCCAGTCCAGTAAATTTGAATATGAGCTTAAAAAATATTAATTAATAAGTGTTTTTATACTTTGAAAGAATATTTTGGCACCAGAATATAAAATTTATTTAATCGTTTTTTTTTTGTTGTTGTGTGTTTCCTAATTTAATTAATTGTTCTATATTATGTATTAATTTATATAAATTTATTATCTTATTGAAATTGTATATATTATGTATTTTAATAAATTAATTGATTATTTTATTTAATTTGATTTAAGTAACGAATTGTTGTGATGGCGTATTATTATAGAAATTTAAGTTTAAATGATTAAAAACATGTAATTTGTTTATTCAATGTTTAAATATTGTAATGCAGGGTCATGTTGCAGAATGTATATTTTACCAATTTAAGAACTTTATGTAACCAACATGAGCAATAAAGGAAATATCAATATCAATAACTTAATCATCTCTGCCGATAGTGTTGATATAGTCAGCGTTTTAAGCTTAATAGTGAAACGAACAAAACTGATCTAACAAATTTAAAATCAAAACCACATTAAGAAACCTATCCAGCAATTACTAGTTAAGTATTGGAAAACGACTTCATTTTTTTATTTTATCTGAATTAATTTGATAGTCACTAAAACTGCCAAAATATGTCTATCTACCTATTCAACCTATCGCAGTCTACTGCTGGACATATGTTTCCCCCGTTTCGTATTTAAATAGACCAACCATATGACTTGAGAACTTTCTCAGAATCTCTAAGAAGATTGTTTTATAGATCGTGGTAACGACCAACCAAAAAGTTTAGCTGTGAAATACACATAAGAAAGATATTTTGACTCGTATTATATCAGCTTACCAAAAGTTCAAACTGAAAAATATACTCTTTACTGACTACACAAGGGAAAATCGAAACACTAAAAATAAAACCAACGTTGAAATGAATGTCATATCAACTGAAAAGCTATAATATCCAGCCAAATATGAGGGCAACAACTTAGGAGTGGCATAGCGAAGATAAAGAAACTCTTTCTCACCTGCAACGCTCCTTCGGGAATACAAACTGACAGATTATATGGATCTGAGCAATGAAGTAAATGGATGCGGCAATAATAGATTATTATATTTTTTCTGATGAGCACTGGAAATTCTTTTCTCGACTGTTGTTAGTTCTAAGCCATAGGTATCAAGGACAGTTCAAGCTTTATCTATTTTATTAAATTTACCGAGGAATTAATGTCAAAGGTCGTTCATATTGGTACCTTTATCTCACCATTTTTTCCAATTATAGTTTTGAGTTTGAAATTGCTGTGTTCCTATATTAAGGATGAGTTAACCATTTTTATTCTTGGATAATGACCTATTATGCTAACTAGTTGGGTCCTTTACTGCTTATTTTCTAATTTGATTTGTAAAAATAAAATTCAATTACTCAGATATTTTATAAATTGATTTAAGTAACATGTAATCATAATTATTGTTCGAGCTACTAACATGTGTACATAGCAACTGATTGTATATAAACTAACTTGCTTTTACTACAATAAACCAGATTCCAACCGTCCGTGTTGAGTCTCATTTCCCCGCTGCGGCCAAGACACCCTACGCCGTCACTATGATCAGTCGCGTGAGCCTGCGCGACTGGCAGCGGTTCAATCCCTACCTACCGTAACTTCCTAACCCTTGCTCAAGCTTGGGAGCAAGCTCTCTTTTATTTATATATGTATATATTGTTAGGCTGGGCTAGGGCCCTAGCGACCTAGCGTCCCGGCGACGGACTTCTAAGCTTTCTAGGAGTTAGGTTCCTCCTAATATAATCTTATTTTCTGGTTTGGAAGCGTTGCCTTACAACCAACGTTTCCCGCCAGTACTTTTTAGATCTACGAGCCGGAATAAAACTTCCTGCTCGTACAATTATATTTACTTCACATTTAGGTCCAGGCTTATGTTGAACTAAGTCATTACATCTGATGAGATATAATTATATTTATGGTTTAATACTAATGTGTAAATAATTATATTATTTTATTTAGTCGCATTATTTTATACTTCTGATTTTATGCTGTTGGCATTGATTTCTGCAGCAACTATCGTTATAGGTGCTATTCCAAGTTCAAATATGATCATGTCAGTGTAATTTAACCTTTTTCCGCCAGAGACGCTTAAAGCGTCGTAAAGAATAGAGTTTCGATGTATCTAGATTCTGCCGGTCATTGGTTTTTAATTCCTACAGAAAAGTCGTCATATTAATTTATTCCGAAATAAATTGTTTTATTTTATTTATTTATTTATACTTTAACAAACAGTGTCTACTACTTGACTGTTTGCTTCCAGTGAAGTCCATCATTTAGAGGTTTTCGGTCACTAGCTCTCTGCGTATTGCACGGTTGGCCACTAAAAACTTGTTTGCTATTTGTCGGGATGCAACTCATTTAAGAGAAGTAAGTTTGGACCTCAATATTTTTAATTCTTCCTTTACTTCATTTAAAAATAATATATAATTATATTTAATTCAGTTTCATTTTATTCTTTTTTTCAAATACATAATAAATAAAAAACAAATAGTTTTACAAATCTATAAACCACCCAGTATCATCATAAGTTAACAAAACCAGTAGTTTTACTGGCGCTCAGGTTATATCCATGTTATTACGAAAGCTTACCAAACCTCACATATCAATAAGTCATAGTAAATTGCGACATATCAAAACAGTCCCGCGGGACCCTGAGCGGCATTCCCGGGATATCTGGGGAAAGGCGATAGGACGAGCGATGACGGAACTAAAGCTCGAGAAATAAGGTTTCATATAGTAACAAAAGAGTTATATTCATTTAATATAGCTCTTTTATCCCATTGGATATGATATATTTTTAACAGCTTCTGCATTCCGTTAGGCCGTTCACCTGCATATCGGGTGATTCCGCTACGGACATTCTTAACTCCTAATAAACAACAAATGAGTGGTCGACTTATAAAATAGTAATGGGAAAATCAAAATTATTTCCATATTTGTTCATAAAGGTACATTTATATGAAACACAATGTATAGTTAAAGTTTAAACTTTATTCTAGGATAACCCCTATATTTTTTCCTGAACTATAAACACTTTACCTACGTAGCTCCTATTTGTTATTGACGAGACATTTTTTTCTCGCTCTTCAACCTATCGCAGTCCACTGCCGGACATAGGTCTCCCCATTTTGCGCCAGATATCCCGATCCTCCGATTTCTCATACAGCCTCCACCAGCGACCTAGTAAGTCCATCCATCGGGCCGGAGGGCGAAATTCATTAATTCAATACCCTACATTTTTGTATTGTGCTTATCAAACCCGAATGTTAAATATTTATGATGGAGAGATATGATCCTGCTTCAATTTTATTATTTGTATGAAATTTCTTCTATAATGTATGAAAATGTATTGAACAACTGAAGATTTATCTTGAGGTTTGATGTAAGGACCAATTATAAAACCTTTGTGAAGAATGCCAATAATCTCTTAGATTTTTCCAATTCGATCTTGAATAAAATAAACATGAAGAAAATAAACCACTTACCTTTAAACGGTCTTTGTTATCTGATTTTCTAGTTCAGATTATTGTCCAGTAAATTATGAATGGATTATTTATTTTATGCCTGATATTCCCATGAAATTAATTAAGGGTAATATATAGTGTAATAATATAGGGCGCGAAATGGGGGAGACCTATGTCCAGCAGTGGACTGCGATAGGTTGAATAGGAATAGGAATATTATCATACAAATAATTTTTGAATATGCTTCATGGAATAAATACAATTTCTTTCTTTCTCAATATAAAGCTTCTTCATATTATTCTATAGGTAGGTCAACGAGCAGACATCTCAACTAAGGACTTACATCCATCTCATAAAACAGTATTACAATACTATTAATTCGCCTTTTCTAGTAAAGAAATGCTGACGTATCATATATATCAATCATTTATTAGTATCAATCATTTATTGATACATATAGTATATGTCATTATATAGTATCAATCATTTATTGCCAAACCATATTGTACATAAGATGTTACATAAAAAGTGAAACCAGTGATATGGACCCTGTTGGGCACGCAATATAAGGACCAGTACCCCGCAGTTGGTAACTCTCAATTGACACTTACAATTGCGCAAGTGCAACACTATTTGCACTAACTATGATAGACAATCGTTTGGGCCTAAGGCCGATAACATCATCATCATCAGCTCATTAAACGTCCCCACCGAGCCAGCCACCAGCCTACCCGTATACGGTGATTAGGCCTTAGTCGACCACGCGGGCCCAGTGCGCGTTGGACGACTTTACACACAACCAAATCTCTTCGCAGGCGTGCATGAAGGTTTCCTCACGATGTTTTCCTTCACCGTAAGAGCGTCGAATAACGTACATATATTTTCGAAAATTCGAAAACACATTGGTACGTGTCGGGATTTAAACCTCAGTCCTCCCGGTAGGAAGGCGACATCCGCACCATTTAGGCCGGTAACATCGGTAGGATAAAATAAATGTCAGTAGTAAATTCGCAAAACAGGTTCCCAGCAAACAACCTCATAATAACAATTCCTTCTAGACGTTTCCAAATCGTAATTTCTGTTCAATCAACTTTAAAAATAGTTACTTGAAATCAAGTAACAGGAAAATAAAAACACCTTCAAACCAGTGTGACCCACGGACCTCCGCTCCAAGGGGATCCCGCAAGCCAGTAAATGGAGCGGAATACCGAGGAGTTAGGGTTACCCCGCTGTGTGGGATTGCACCCCCAAAGTGTGGGTATTCTCTACAATTAATTTCTCCTTTATGTAATCAACTGGTTTTCTTTAGCGGCGATCATCTACAATTAATTATTCCCTATTAATTTCTTGTTTGTAATCAATTGGTTTTGTTTAGCTACAATCAAGTCAACGCGTTGATCGTAAATTAGGCCGTTACCCCTCTAGCTGCATTTACTGTACCAGATGAACTATCCTCACTGGTTACCACCAACACTGACGGAAACCAATGATGGGAGAGCATAGTGTTGACAGAAAGTACCGTCGTGGCCTTGAGTTGCTGTTTATCTAACGACAGTAAATTTATGGACATAGGATTAGGGTATGTATGGTGGTTGTTCAAAACCTCGCGTATTTAGTATTCTTTAAAAGAAATCAATAGACATACCCATAATACGACTTATGCACAGACAATATAAAAAGTACGTAATTCAAGCTATTTGAAAATGCAGTGACGAAGTGGAAGATTTAGAATAATAGACATTATTAACCTGGTTCCGGAAACTAGATAAGTTCTCTAAAAATAAAAATGTTTATATAATTCAAAACTTGACACCGAAAAAAAAAACCAGTTAGCCTGTGCCGTGATGAGAAATACGCTGGTCTTTAACGGCTACCTTCTTTAACGGACAACTACAAGCTCGAATAAATATTAATAATTAAGATAATATCACATCGATTAAATAGAATCACCTTCAAATACAACACAAGCAAAATACGCTTTTAAAAATAAATAGTTAAGTCTCAAAGCTAAGTAAACATTGCAGCGTATGTGCCAGTACATATTCCACGTGAACGCAAAAGCGTCGTCGAAAATGGCGTCGATGCGCGCGTAATTTTGAGTCTTTCAACATGTCGACTGGAGGTGAAACGACTCGCTGAAAGGTGCACCCGTCTTTGAGAGGTCACAATAAAGAACTCCGTTGAGAGGTGGCCATTTTGCGCGAGTACCTCGGAACGTAGTTAATTTCTTTCCTGAGGAAGTCTGGGTTAGGGATTTTGTTTGTGTACGGGTAGCGTGTGTAATGGATTTCGTCGGCGGTTTTACTTTGGTGACGAGAAAGGAGATTTTTGAAGGATTCCGCACAATGGTGGACTAGAAACTTGGTATAATTATTTTTCCAGAAATTTTATTGTAACTACGTGGTAGATAAGATTTTACAAGTAAGTGGCTGGAGACTTATCACAACTGATATTTATTAGTATGGATTGCTTTGGTTTTCGAGAAGCATCTTATCAAATAAACTGCTTGTGTCATTTTTCAAATCAATATGGTTAAATAGAAAAAGTTTTAAATTTCTACCATGGATTTAAATTAGCCCCCAATCACCTAATAAAATAAATATTACCACATTGTGTCAAACCTACTTATAACATGTCTATTAGTTAAAATACATATATCCATCATCTTATTCTGAGACAAACTTTACCAAATTCTCGGCTTGAAACACAAGTGCCAAATAGGACAATGCAAAACTACTTCGTTGATATTAACTATATCAGTTATCCGTAAAGTTATGGTGGGATGATAATTTTATTATTTCAACTCTGCTTAGCAACATTCCGCCGTGAATCCGTGCAGTGTTCGTGGATTCGTGAAATTTCTACCAGCGCACTCTCAAGTAGTTACTGAGTTGTCTCTAATTTTGATATTCCTCCAAACTCAGCAACTATTAATATCTGGGCAGACTTGCGTTTCGAATTTGCGACCGTCACGTTGTCTTGAAAACCTTGTCTATTGAAACTACAAAAAAAATAATGTATTCTTGTCTCCAAATAACTGAGAGATAGTATTTGAACACGAAGTCAAACGATGATTTGGGATAGGTGATGGATAAGGGATTGAACTGTGTAGAATTGCTTTTATGTACGAGGCAAACGAGTCGTAAAATTTTGAAGTACCTGATGGCAAGTGACACACACATTGTTTGTAAAGTGCATACTAAGAATCACTTATAGCTTAAGTCTAAGTACGAAGTCAGTATAAACAATGTTCTTAAAGACTGAGAAGCCAATATTACTAAGGTCAATCCTTCAGGGAACTTCGTAGTTTGGCTGGCTTTTTTTTGTAGCTTTACATTTTGCGAACGTAAAATACAACAGTGTAGTTAAGAAAAATCACACGAACAATAATGAAGATAAATTATATACATTTATTATTATCCATTTATTATTTAATAATCTTTCAAAAACACGGCCAGTCGCAAGTCTACTATCCCCGAGAGTAATGCCCCCCAAACGGCTTGCGACCGCAAAATGCCGACATATAATATGTCAGCCCCTGACCGCAACATTCTACCGAAATTAAGGGAATTAATGCTACAATATCCCTCTTTTGGAGTTAGAAATTATTATATTAATACCGGCCATGCCAGCAATAGTTTACGTTTTTGTTCACGCCGCTTAAATATGATGGCCATTTGTGCGACGGATCGTAGGATTTTTGGGGTAGTGACGTCGATTAGGTGTGCAAAGTGTGATATTTATTGTGTCTAGACTGTATATATAAATAAATATTCATAGACATTGACACAGTGCCATCTAGCCTCAAAGCATTAGCCTGTAACACGGAGACTAAACAACTAATTAACTTATAATACTTTTTTTGTAAATACATACATATTATACATAGAAAACACCCAGACTCAAACAGGCACGTTCATGCACACAAATGATTGTATTGCCTGGATATCGATCCCGGAACTCTCGGTGTAATAGCCGAGGACTCCACCATGTCACCAGATGGGTCGATTGTGCAAATACTGAAAATAAATCCAGCACGCTACTTAATGTGCGGTTGTATTTATAACCATCGATTACTTAAAAATCCCTTGGCCGAACAAATATCAGTCCCTGGCACTTACTTTGATCGAAAGATGAAATTAATAATACATAGAAAATGAAGTTTTTCGAACATTTTATATGTGTTAAATTCCTTATAGTGAAACATGATTTCTATACATTCAAACTGGAACATTTACAACAACTTACATTTAGACCTAAAAAGGAAGAATTAAAATAGGTTTTGAATCTAAAGGGACTCCTTATAATAATATCATCCCCCGAGGGGCCCCGAGCCTACCCGTAAAGGGTGTACAGGCCTCAGTCATCCACGCGGGCCCAGTTCTGATTGTGGTGGGAAAATAAGTCGGTACGTGGCGGGATTTGAAACTGCACCCTCCATATCGGAAGGCAACAGTCCACACCAATGACGACGATTTATTTTACGATTATTTATTTAATTAAAAGGTAACAGTGTATCCCAAGCGTAGCGTAGGACGCCCTCCGGCCCGATGGACCGACGACTTGCGGAAGGTCGCTGGTGGGAGCTGGATGAGAAAAGCGGAGGACCGGGATATCTGGCGCAAAATGGGGGAGACCTATGTCCAGCAGTGGACTGCGATAGGTTGAAGACAGAGAGAGAGAGTGTATACATTTACATTCTTATCATGTTCGAGTTGAATTTGATAATTTAATTTATGTGTAGTCTAAATTTTTACCCCATTTTGGTTTTGTTTTCTTTTCCGCCAAACCATTTCAAGCATTCCTAAAAAAAACTATTAAAATAGCTTTCTTTGCAATTTTTAATATAGGCAAACTTTCTTTAGCAATATCTTTTGTGGTACAATAGCGCACATATTTCTAATTAAGTTTACGCATGTCTATCTAGATTGAAGCCTCAATTAAAAGCTTAATCCGCAACCCGTCCGCATGCTCTTAGTGTTATCGCATTATTTATCCTGTAAGAAAGACGTATCAAAGACGGCTCCGCGTCAGTATATTTAAATCCTAAGGAGATCCAAGCGGTGGATCAGTAGCGAGCGCTCTCCGCAAGGAAATGTGGGAATATTTTCCATATAATGCGACGCCCGTTCAGAGGCTTTATTGACACGGGAGCTCTATCGGTTGGTGCTTTTGAAATATATTGTTGGTAAGTTTGTATGGAAAGTAACACGTTTGTTTAGCGTGCTTTTCTAAAAGGCTTTTCAGGTTGGAAAAAATGTTTTTGCAAA
>PQWD01004382.1:0-15504 GCA_019425675.1 Leucinodes orbonalis
TTCATTCATTCATTTGAATAACGAATCAATGTAAACGTCGTGGCTCAATGGTGTGGACTGTCGCCTTTCGATCGGGAGGCGCAAGTTCAAATCCAGCATGTACCAATGTTGTTTCAAATTCTCGAAAATTATGTAATTATCCGACCTCTTACGGTGAAGGAAAAACTCGTGTGGGAATCTTCATGCACGCCTGCGAAGAGATTCAAAGTTTATGCGTGAAGTCGTCCAACCCGCATGGCCGCGTGGACGACTTAGGCCTAATAACCCTATACGGGTAGGCTCTGCCCTCGGTGGGGAAGTTTAATGAGCTGATGATGATAATGATTATTTATGTGGCGGTTTTTGGTTATTTGGACGCAGTGTATGCACTGTTTGCATTTTGAGTGCACGCCACTGACATCGAAGTTTTAGAGTTATCCAGCACCCGTATTAACATGCTGAGATGTGGGAACTGACGGGCGATAAACTGTACAAGATTGGCCCGTATTCAGAACGAGACTCGAGCGTTGATATTTACTTAATATGAATTAGAAAGGATGCGCTATTTTCAAGTATAGCGCTATCCCTTTCTAACTATATTTAGGTAAAGATCAACGCTTCGAGTCTTATTCGGGTAATGTCAATTTAAATTCAGCAAACAACTTTAATAGACAATACAATCACTAGATGCACAATCTCACTCAAAATTCTGCCCATCGCGTCAGTTGGGCAGAATTTTCATTCATAATCACGTCGCTTGCTTATATATAAGTGTGCTTGTGGTTTTCATGTATACTCTTCAATGACGCGTTATTGTGAAAATTTTATTGTATAATTTTATGTTATAAATATAGCTGATGATGATGAGTAATGTATGCGTGCAGGCGTCCCCGGAGGGCGGGCGGCAGTGTAGCTCCAACCAGGGCTCGGTGTCGGCGGCGTCCACCGGGTCCAGCGGCTCCAGCGCCGCCACCGCCGCCACCGCCGCCACCGGCGGCTCCTCGCGCCGCGCGCCCTGGAACCCCTTCCGCCGCCACACGCGCGACAACACGCACCGCGCCTCACACACCAACGTTATCTTCAGATAGACACGTAATCTAAGGGTAACTTCATATATCGTTTATTCAGTTTAGGCCCTTATTAATGTCAAATGCAGCTAGGCTAGGAGGTAGGAGCTAGCTTGATGGTCAATCTAGCCCTATCTAGCATCTTTATCACTTCCCAAAAAGCCCTTTTTCTAAAACTGAGGTGGCAACACTGGGATTACTTATTAATGTCAAATAAAGCTGCGGTTCAGAATACACCTTAAACTGAGAAGAAACCGACAAGTACGGGCTTTTTTTCGAATTATGTATTTATAATGATATGATGAAAGCGACATCTACCGGGCCTATCTGCTAACAATATTGTATCACTGGTAAAGCAAGCACGTTATGTTCGGATAAAACCAACCGTAATATAAGCGACATCTAGCGGGCATATCTATTACAATACTCAATCACTGGCAGTGTTGCCATTTGATAATCGACTATCGATAGTTGAACAAAAGCAGTAGTATCGATCGGCCTATCGATAGCTTAGTTTAGATCTAGATATAGACATAACTATCGATAATATCGATAAATTGGTGTAACTAACGAAGCCGATACTATCGATAGGCCTGTCGATAGTATGGATGATTTTCGAGGTCAACTATCGATAGTCCAACTATTGATAATTCGTAAAGAAAGAAGAAGAAAGCACACTAGCAAAGTTATATTCAGATAAACATAAGTGACATCTAGCAGGCATATTTGCTAACAATACTGTATCACTGGTGAAGCAAGCACACTACCAACATTATGTTCATATAAAACCGGCCGTAATTTCAGGATAAAGTGACATCCAGCGGGCACATCTGCTAACAATATTCTATCACTAGCAGTGTTGCCGTTTGATAGTCGACTATCGATAGGCTATCGGTAGTCCATCGATAGCTGGACAAAATCAATTGTATCGATCTGCATAATAATAGCTTAGTTGAGCGCAATAGTATGAATGATCCTTTTTCTTTTTTTTTCCGTACACTGAAATACTATCGATTGTATCGTAGCACAATATCGACATAACTGTCAATGTATCGATAGGCCCATCGAAAGTATAGATGATTTTCGAAGTCAACTATCGATAGTTCGGCAACACTGATCACTGGTGAAGCATGCACACTAGTAACGATTTCAGAATTTTCTATTCTAAAACTTTATCAGGACATAATCGTGTAATAAACATGTTAAACCATCCTGAATTCAATGCAAACGTTTTTGTTAAACAAATGTATTCTGGATTATTTTACGTGTAACTCCATGGCATCTTGCTATTCGATGGTATGGAGTACCTAGGGTAGTTTATTCAAGCCTCAACAACCAATTAGGAAAAACTAAATAAGAAGTAAATTTTACTTTCACGCTATAAAAAGCCCACAATGTAAATAAGTCTTTAGTGTTATGTAGCTGTGCTGTAGCGCATGCAACTATTATATATTTAGGTTCCTAAATATATATTTAGAATATAGGGAACTGTATCGGCTATGATGTTCCAAAGTGTTTTTCTTCTTATAATATTCCCTAAGTATTTTCTCAATTGACCTAATTATTCACACTGTAACTTAAGCTTAGTAAACAAATTAAAACTGTAACTAAGTAACATCTTCTTTATATTATCCTGTTATTCACTTTACAATCTTTAAGGCATGTATACATTATATTTCTTATTCTTTAGACATTTTCGATAAGGAATTAACAAAAGGTTATTAAATTTATTAAATACTTTTAAATGTTGTTTTGTAATCGTAAAATATGTTCTATATTATCTTTTCTCTGATACCTATCTACCTAAATATTATGATGTGTTAATAAAATTTTAATTGGTTAATTAGCCCACGAGAAACTGTCGCTTCTTTAAATTTTGAAAAGATGTGCACAGTATTTGTTTTTATTTTATTAGTTCTTTTGAGGCAGGTACTTAATATATCAGTTAATTGTTAATCTTATTAGATATTTTTTATATTTGTTTATGTGATCGAATTCAGTCACAATGCGTTTTTGTTATATATTTAACAGTATTTCTAGTTATATAAATTTAATGCAAATGTTTGGTTGTGATTTGAAAAAGAATGGATAACCTTTTTTATATATGATCGCGACCATCATCGTTTAAAGTTTAAGATTGTAAAATATCATACTTTGTCCCGGCCATTTTGTACAAATAACAAAATGGGTTATGTATATGTATGTAAAGAACTAAGTGTAACATGTTTGTATAAATTGTTAAATTTTGTGTAATCTTGGAGATCAATAAACTTTATTTAAAGGGATGTTACCAACTTTTATTTTTAGTTAAATTGCAAGTCGTATGGTTGTAAGTATAGAAAACAAGCAATTCGATGATTAAAGGAGTTATATCTACATGTATGCCTAGTACAATGTGTACAAAGTCAGATTTGTCAGCATTAAATTGATTTGCAATCTCATATATATAAGAATAATAATGATATATTAATGGAATTTGGAATTAAAAAACGTTAAACAAGGACACTTCAGTGTTTATTTTAAATAGTATAATTTTTTTAAAATAATAAATTTAAATCACCTTAAACGAAATGGATTTCAAAACACCATTAGTGTATGACGTCACTCATGTTATGATATCTTACTTAGAGGTTGAAGTTGTTGGAAAAGGTGAATATTAAAACCTATAAAGCATTTAAAGAAAACATTGTCTAAGTACGAGTTGGACTCGCTTAAGAAGGATGCCGTAACGTAGCAGCTAGAAATAAAATGTAGTGTCTGTAAGTGAACACGTTGGCATAAAACATGGCCAAAACTTTTTTTTTTCGGAGTATCGATAATTATATTTATCACTTCTTATTGATGAATAAATCGATAGTCGATGAATGGTTGTTGATGCATAGTCGAATAATAATAAAAGTTGATGAATTGCCGAGGACTTCTTATCAGTACTTGCGCGCCCACTGCCTATAGTGCGTTCACAGTTATTTTACCTCTAGCCGTAAAGTTGGCTAAATGCTGTTTGGGATATTTGGTCTTTACTATTTCCCTTAGATTATTATTTCCACTATTGTGAATTACATGTTTTAATTGAAATAAATACTTATTTATAAAGAGGAAACTGTTTTACTAAATATAATTTAATTTGTGTACTCATAATTATGAACAAGGGATATTATATATACATAATATACAAGTATTCATAAAACAATGAAAAAACAAATAATATTTAGGTCGATAAGAAAGCGAAGAAGCAATTATCAATAATAATAATAAATATCGTTTATTGTATAAGTTTCTACTTTTATTCTGAAAAAGCTGAAAGAAAAGCTTTTAAGAAAAGCTGCAACCTTACTTCGTTATGGTATTAACATTATTTCAGATAATATTGAATTATAAAAAAAATATGCACTTCATCATTTTACATTTCATAACATATCCAATATTAAATAAATTTGCAATCAGTATTTTTTAAATTTAACAGAGCCATATACCATTTTAGATCCATTTTATTTTGACATAGTTAAAGCACACATAGGTGGAGGCTGGATGAGGAAAGGAGGACCGGATATCTGGCGCGAAATGGGGAGACCTATGTCAGCAGTGGACTGCGATAGGTTGAATAGGAAAGCACACATTATCAAAATAAAATGGAAACATTGTTTTTGCATATAGATTTTCAAGCAATATTTATTCACAATATGACAGACTGCACCATGGAAAACGGCAAAAAACTTATTGTTGGCAACACTATTTTACACGTCAGTCATGGCGGCAAACCGTATATGATACTTTTTAAAAAGGGTTAAGAAGGCTTTTTAAGAAGCTTTTCTCGCTTTTTTCCTTGAAACAAATACCTACACGACAAACACAATTATTCTGCATGCCTCAAATCCTTTTGGCAGGATTTAGGCCTTAATTAATACTAAAACATAACAATTGATAAATCTGACAAGACAATCGGAACTCAAAATACCAAACCAATACAAAATGTACGCTGACATGTGTCAGAGGTAAAATAACTGTGAACGGACTGTAAAGTCTATTTCACGAAACAAGTCCCGCGGCGATTTGTGGAACTAAATTAGACAGCTCGGCCTTAATGTCGTTTGCCAATTCTATGAATTTGGTTGTTGTAATAGATTTCGGCGAGTTTTTAGCTTCATCAAAGCTTTATATGGATTGTTCATGATACCGATTGTTGTGACAAATTTCGTTTTGGGATATTTTACCAACGTTGAAACCGTTCTTGCAAGCGTAATAAAAATCCAGGTAATTTAATACCACCCAACCAACTTTACATGAGACTCGCGGACATAATAGGTACTTTTCAGAGTTGCCATATAAATATTTTTATCCGATCAAATTCATCTTTGATGGCTTCCATTTATGCAAATAAACAACCAAAATTAAGTGAATCATGGGCAAGTTTAGATTTGGCAAGAACCACACTATAAGTATATGTAGATAAATCTTTTAATTGCACTAAAAGACAAATAACCCCGATCCCTCAAAGTAGGTTACTTCAATGCCAATGGGCTAACGTCGCAGCGGACCGAAGTATTCTCCTTCCTCCGCGATCACCAACTAGACGTATTCCTGGTTCAAGAGACCTTTTTGAAACCCGCCGCGCGGGACCCTAAAATTGCAAACTATAATCTAGTGCGCAATGATAGGACATCTTCTGCCTTAGGAGCCACCCTTATCTACTACAAAAGATCACTATTGTGTACCTATGGACCCCCCCAAACTAGAACATTTAGAAGTGTCCGTATGTAGGTTAACTATGACCGGGAGCGATCGACCGGCGCGCCGTTCGGTCGATCCCTCCCACGTCAGGTAACGCTATTCGGGCGTTCTATTCCGTGGGAAAAGAATACCCGATACCTAGGCGTCACTCTCGATAGTGGTCTAACCTTTGGGCCGCACATCAGAACAGTGCGCAACCGGGCTGCATTCGCGCTCGGGCGCCTACATTGCATATTGAACGCGCGTAGTAAATTATCCCTTAGTAATAAGGTGAGAATCTACACGGCGTGCATCAGGCCCATAATGACGTATGCCAGTGTGGTATTCGCACACGCCTCGTCCAAACACATCCATAGGATACAAGTCATTCAGACGTCCATAGGATACAAGTCATTCAGAACAAGCTCATGCGTAGGGCCACAGGAGCGCCGTGGTTCATACGCAACTTGAACCTTCATTTAGACTTAGGGCTGCCTACGATTTCGCAGTACCTAAAGTTGGCGTCCAAACGCTTCTTCGACTCGGCAGTAGCGCATTCAAACCCGCTCATTGTCTCCTCTGCTGATTATTCAACAACAGCAGCTAATAATAATAATATTTAACCTCGCGCGCGTAAACGTCGGCGTCCACGGAACGTGCTAGACGATCCGGATGACCCTATCACGGTCGCCGCCGCATCGGCGGCCGAAATAGCTAAAACACTAAGATTACACTCCACAAACCGAGAACCGAGACTCCGCCCCCGCCGGCGGGAGCCATCGTCGCGTGTCCTCACTGCGTCACCCTCTAGGTTCGCACAGTCCCTATTCGCGTAACCGGCATGTGCCGGGCCGCTTTTCAAAATTGAATTTGCAAATTGGCAAATGAAGGAAAATAGTATCACTGAGTTGTCTCAAGAAGTCTGCGTAAGGTTTCAATAAAGTCCCACATCTTTACTTAAACTAGCAGAGTGTTCATATATCGTCTATCATGATCATCACTCATCATCATCATGTTAATCACTCATTTATTCATGAATCAAACAAATGAAAATTTACTAATGACAAGGCAGCATGACGTATGATCTTAGCCTGTTTCAAATGGACGAATTAAAGATAGAAACTGTCAGCTGTCAAGTGATAAAAATGTTAGTGCCTGTGGCTGAGATCTTTAACTAGCCTTATTTTAAATCTTATTGTATTATTTGTTATTAATATAATAATTTTAATTTGTTTCTGTCATGTTCTGGTATATAATCTAAGATTGACTGCGCAGAATTGCAATTTTCAAGATAGGCAGAAATAAAAATATGGTGCATCCACGAAGTACCTATTACTAAATACAATGGCTCAACAAGTCGTCTTAAGCATATGTCGAACCGCGGTGACGTATCAAATAGGCGTGTTAAGTACATCTGTTCCTCGGAGAGTGACCACTGTTTAAAGTTTAACCACCGGCCCCACCAAACCTGACATATTTTCGTCCGTGTTGACGGGCTGAGAAATGTATTCAGAGAATCTTTCCGTTATTGCCCACCAGTGGAATTGTAATTCATTTTTCTCGCCATCCCCACTATTGAAATAAACTCAAATTAGTTGTGATTGTTGTAAAAATAAGAACCAGATGTTGTTTTCCTTGCTCCTTTGTGGTTGTTAGTTGCAACTGAGAATTTGGTAGTGCTTCTTGGATAAAATAATGCATTTTCATCCATAACACTTAGTTCATTCAATTCATTTGGTATGGGTGTGTTTGCCATTTTCCTTAATTTGATAGATCATATCTTCATATGACACATGGAGATGGGTGCAGTTGCGAGGTTTTCTATGCTGTATTAGTTCCACAATGTAGTGTTCTGTCTTATGAATTGATTGCCATTGAATATGTCTGCTGATCTACATGTGTTCGAGATTGGGATATTAAAACTAATTATCCTTTCCTTGTTAGGTATGGAATATAGATGAGTATGTAATATGGAGGTGGGGATAAATTGGTATTTTAAACAGTTCACAGTATCATTAGTACATATGCTTTTACTACAATGGTTTTTTGTAAAAAAATGTGAATAACTTCGTAAGGTATATATATTCCTAATCATTCTTATCTTAATTAGGTCATGTAACATAGAACGTGGATTTACAATATTAGGTGGGAAACTCCTAATGTGAAATGAATAGCGTTTCAAATCACTTATGCAGTTATTACAGTGTTGCAAAACATTTCTATCTGAGTTTATACACGGTGTTAAATAAGTGAGCAATAATAATTGACTAGGGTATAAGTTTGGTAATTAAGTAATTAAGGGAGTTCTAAACTTATTTTAAATCGTAATAGTTTCGAAGAAAAACACGCTTGAAAAATTGACCTACTTTTTAAAAGATCAACCCTGTTGAGTGTTAATGACCTCAAAATAATAGAATATCAAATTGCAGATTGACACACATTTTCTACCTACACTAGAATCTTGAACATTTAAAATACATATTCTTACCTACTTGATGTATTATAAGTACCGCGACTTCTTCTTTACCAAGCTTAAAGTTAATGTGTTCACATACATCTTAAAGTTAACCAAATTCAATATACAGCTATTTTAACAGAAATGACATTCCGAATATTGTTTAATAAAATATGGGATAATCGTGCCCATGCTTCATTGGTTCATTTATTTCTAAAGGTACCATTTAAATTCAATTAAATTATAAAAAATAGCTAGATAAAACAAAATCCCCAAATGTACAAATGACGTTTCGAACATTTTATTTCATTAACAACAATTTAGTTATTTTGCTAATTATTGACAATCTCTTCAAGAAAGAACGTTAGTATTAGATTAAGTTAGTTTATTGTTCATCTAGGTCAATAGTTACCGAAAATAATTTGCCTATTGGTGTTTGCGCAAGTGACAGTCTGCATCAATAACTCTTGTTTTTATAAAATAAACAAAAACAAGTCGCGTCAATCAGCATTCAATTATTATTCATGTTAAAGGAATATAAGTTGAAATGTTGCTTCTTACGTAAAAAGATATGTCATTTTTCAGTTATTAATGACATTAGCTAGTTTTGGCTATTCGCCGCTAGATGACGTAACTTTTCTTCCTTAATGTGATTATAGCTTTTAAACAGCATTATAAGATACAAAATTGCGCGGCACTGTCTCATCTCCTGCCTGACGTTAGTTTAGCGCTTCAGTTAGAGATGTGAATTAATGGTAAAGATCATTCAAATAAACATCGATTTCAATATTTTTTAATCGATTCGTTACTTGATCGTAAAATTGATTTATATTGAAATACAAGCATGCTTTACGCCATACATTCAATATGCATGTATGGTTCAATGAACAATAAATCAGTAAACATCAACCACCAATATAAAACGAGAAGTATAATCTTTTAATTTTTATAGTCATTTTAGTAAAAGCACAAGGAAACAATATTGGTAACTATTATAATACAGAATTGCATGCTCTTTTTTGAAATAATCGATTAATATACTGACTACTATTTTGTGGTCTGGAAAACAAAATAATGATCCAAATCAATTTAAACAAAAGTGCCTATTAGCATTTGAATGCCCTATAAATTTATGTTATCTGTGATAAAGATAATTTTTAACATAACGACTTCGTTTGGTCTCGAAACGTAAGTGAAAAAGGATTTTTTATTTAATTCAAAATACATAAATAAATAATGGAGTTCTTTTAACCACTTTTAGACGATTTTTAAAATATTTATTTAACCTATGTAAATGATTAAAAATAACCAATTGAAAGTTTTAATAACAATTGATTATTTTTTAACAACCTATTCTACTACCGTAATTAGCCTGTTCACCATGTTGCATCATCCATATTTTGAGTCGAATTTTGTCTTTTTTTAAACTCAAAAAGTACTTTCTCCAGGGACGTTAGAATGAAATACATGGCTTTAATAGTTCGTAATATTTTTCACGATTACTAGTAGGCTCTATGTTTATTCGTGATAATAGCGTTGGTCGGTATCGAGCAAAATACAATGTGGATTTATAAGATTCTCCAGTGACGAAATGGAGCAAAATTTGTGTTCAATGGATCTCTTATCAATATGGTACGACGGGGGTCGGAAGCGGCCGCAGCGCTGGCGGTGCCTTGCCCAGCACACTCCGGGGATCAGTGTCTAGTGTTCAAGAATACCCTTGTGAAAGTGATTTGGTGAAATGATAGGTGCATTTAAAATTAACGCCAGCCCTTCCTGTATTTTTTTAAAGCTTTTTTAGGAAACAATGACGGTGTGAATGAACGAAACACGTAAATAAAGATCATTGAATTTAATCGTATTTTCAATTTTCCTTTATTTTAACGATGATGATTGATGATGAGTCAATATTAAAAAAATATTTACAGTGAATACAACCTAAGATAAACATGTTAAAAGTTTGCCGCGTTTCAACCGCAGCGACATAGCCGCTTTTAACTTAGCAGCTTCTATTATTATTCTAAAAGGTCAATGACTCTACGCTACTTATCGTTCAGGGTTGTCACAAAATCTATTGATATTTTAATTGAAATAAAATGTATGTACGATGAGAATTGAGCCTACGCACCGGATTTTTACTGTCGTGCATTTTAAATATTATAAGTATTGTCACCCTTCATTATTATTGCTTACTTATTTAACACCGTGTATATATGAACAGTTATGCTCTGTTTTTGCAACCTGTCAAAATACCTTATCTCCTATTTTAATTGGTAGTGTGTTTGTTCCTATGTTACGATTTTGTATGGTTTTCTGCTTATCCGTTGCAGGTATGTCCAATATTACTTTCTGAACATTTCCCATAATTTGTTTATGTTTGTTTACATATTCCTGATAATATTATTTTCGAACTGAAATGAACTAATTAATAACTCAAAGGGAGTACCTGTGGCAGAATGAATACTATTGTTATATGCTATGTCTGCATATTTCATTATGTTTGATGGCTTATCTTTATCTGTAATATGTTGGATACATATCATTTCACCTAAAGTTGAATGTAATCGTTCTATGGGCGAGTTTTAATTCGGGTTATATGGGGTACAACCATACAATATATTAAAATGTATTAAAATATTGTGCATTGCACAGATTTATCCTATAACTATGTTATGCAATTTTGCATCTGAGTCTGTAGTTATATTTTGGGGAACACCTATTATTGAGAACAACTAACACAGAGTAAAAGCGTCTCAGTGTAATGAATGCTCTAAACTGCGGTAAGTTGCCACTTTACTTTTTTTTTGTGGTAAGTATGTCTAGTTTATGTGTGTTTGGAGAAATTGTCTATTATAGTTAAGAATGTAACTCCGCCTATACTTATACAGAGCCATAAACTATGCGCCTCAGTTATGGGGCGTTATGTTAAGGTCAGTGGAAGTGTCACAGGGTTTTTTCATATTTGCATTTGATACATTTTTCGCACTTATTAATGATTCTTTGTATGATCAGCAACAACAATTAGGCTAATGATATATCTATGTAATTGTTTGTACGTCTCCTGAATACCACGATGAATTGTTTGCCTTCATGGTACTTTTTAAAAGATCGGTTTGTTCTAGTAGGTCAGGAGGCAACAGTGACTCACTTTTTTTCCGAAGCTTAAAAAAATAGATATCACTTTAATATTGGCTAAAATCTGCTCACATTTTAGATACACTATTGAACTGTGACTGAGCCTCATAATTCTCCATTATTTACTTATGTCAAATTAGGAACATAAACAAAAAAAATTAACTGAGCCACTGTGGACAACTAGGTGTACACTGACTCACTGTGTGGTACACAGTGGTTCTAGTGGTACACGGTGTCTCGGCGGTATTTATAAAAAGATAATGCCATTTAGCTTGTAACAGTTTTGTTATTATTAGAAATAATAACAAACTGTTACAAGCTATTTTATTATAATCAACACGACTTTTAGGACTTTTTAGCAAAATAATAAGATCTTAAGTAATTTCAGTCTCTTCGTTAACAATTTTAGTCTTTTTATCAATTAATTTAACCTATGTAACTAACATATTAAAATCAAAATTACTCAAAATAATATCATATACAATGATATGAGGCTATAAAATCAAAGGCAGCTAAATCCAAGTCTGTCAAATAATCAGTAAGCTACAAAAATCGATATTTTGTTCAGGTAGCTACAATATTCTATATTTTAAGCTAGATTTGTAAAGAATTTGAATATTAGAAATAATCTGAATTTTAATTAATAAAGCTTCCTGTATATTTGAGTACAAAGTGAAAATAAAATAGCATTTAGCTGGCTTTGATTCCAACTATAGGATATTACTGTATTTGATTCTGACTAACTGGATATAACTTAGTTTGATAATTACAGTCGCCATTTTGAATCCTGCGGATTAGTGATGTTCTTAAACGTTCGATAAAGTAAAAACAATAACAGTATATTATTTTACAAATTTTAATCAATTTTCAATTAAGTAAGTGAAATATTTGCATTTATAGTTTTATCATTATATGCTTAAGACAGGTGTTTCTGCTATCCCTTCACAAAAACTTTCTTCTAAATTTTCATTTCCTTCAACCGATGGCCCTCTAATAATACCTAAGTAAAATTGTAAGTCTTCTCTTTCTTGCCATTCTAATCCAAAATGTTTTGTCAACAATTTCTCAACATCGGTTATTTTTGCCTGCGACACAGGCACTCCCGTTGGAATGGTGGTAGGTTGGAGCATACTTGTTTTTTTTCCAGTTTTGCAGACATTAAAGGATTTATTTGAATCTGAATTGTAAAACTGTTCACCGCGGATAACTGTGTTTCCTGAAATCTTAGATCTTTTTATAATAAATCTCTTGCATTGGGTTATTTTGAATGGCCATTTCGCTGTCGGCTTAAAGACTTCTTGAGCGGCCGTTTTGAAGTCAAATATAATAATATCCCTTAGATTCGTGACCGTCGCACTACTTGAAATGAATTCGCAATATTCTTCTGGTTGAATGATTACTTCTTGTTTCTTTAGAACTTTTTCTACATTACCGAAAACTCTGTCCGGGGGCATAAAACTATGCCCTGTTACGGGAAATATTATTTCAATGCGTTCGACAGAAACATTTTCCAATAGCCATTTAGATAGCATACTTAGCATTATGCTATTCTTGTTTTGCCCGCCACATCCATCAGCAAATAAGCGTATGACGGAGATACCTGATAAATTCGTTTTATTTAATCGATCATAGACGGCTGATGCTATTTGATTAGCTGTTTTACCAAATTCATTTTCCGTCCAGGTATATGCAAAAGTTGTGTTCTTGTTAAGCTTGTCTTTAGAGGATCCTTGCACAATTGTGAAATTAAATAAATTGTCGGCTAGTAAGCACTTTGGTCTGGAATTCGAGGTAGTGGACTGTTTTTTTGACAATCAAAGGAAAATGTTATCATATCATCTTTTTGCTCCTGTAGCATTTTGAAGAACGCTTTTGCTCGTAATTTATGTACTCTACTTGTAATCATTAACTCATTTTTCTTGACTTGATCGTTTTCTTTTTTGATTCTCTCATTTAATTCTATGCAAGTTGAGCAGACGTCAGTGCTAGGTGTACCGAAACCTAAATTAAATTCTCTGTTAAAAATATGCCGGAAATATGAATGTTTTACAGGAGATTGAGGATTTTCGTATTTAAACATTTTGTATAACTTGTTTATACTCAAGTCACTAGATAGGTATTTGCGTTCTTGAGTGGATGATCGACAATAATGCGATTCGACACATTTGAGTTTCATAATATAATTTCGAATGGACTCCTTCTGATCTTTAAATTTATTTATTTTTCGATTACCCCCTCTTCGTTCTCTGGCAATCTGTCCTGTATAAAATAAATGTTTCAAAGCATACTCTACACGATATTTTGTTATGCCAAGTATATTCAAGAACGCTTTTTGGCAAACAGGAACACAATCATTGCGAGCTCTGAAAACGCTATATTTTATACTAAAATCTCTACCAAATCTTATGTTTTTGGTAGGTCGCCTTCTTTTTACCTTCTGCGTTTTACAGCACTTCAGTATCATAGCATCTTGTTCACTCCGTTTATATGACGAATAAAACGAACTGTGAAAATTCATAATGTCAGTCATCGTCAAACTTGAACATTTTAGATTTTTATTTTTATGTGAACATATTATTCGTTCAGGTGCTTTCTTTGGCATGTACCTGCAAAATAGAAAAAATGCTGTGTTATAAGAGAGCATCATGTCTTTGCAACGTTTCAATTTTCCGTTGGCCAAACTCGGCGACGAGGACAGTAATTTCAAATGTTGGGCGTACATCACCAAGGACAATAATATTTATTGTAAACTAAAGGAGTTTGCTTTACTCTTGGGCTATGAGAATGTTAAAAAAGCTTATAGAATTGTTCCAGATGAATGGAAATGTCCATGGAACAAGTTGGGCCCATCTTGAAACGCCACCAAACTGGCATCCAGAGACACTTTTTGTATCAGAACCCGGTATCTACGCTCTACTAGCGCGCTCAAACAAATCGCAAGCAAAAAAGTTTATGCGATTCGTTTACGAGGAAGTGCTGCCTACCATCAGGAAAACGGGCGCGTATGTTTCTCCGCAAATCGGCCAAAATCAAATTTCCGAGTTGCTTTCTCTGATGATAGATAAAGATAAACAAATGGCTAAATTAATTGAAAAAATCATCGACGACCGGCCTAAGCTAGCGGTGATGACTGAACGCGACGAAACAAAGCACAATCTCCACGTTTACAAGAGGGACGACTGCTATAAGTTTGTACGCGCGCAAAAGAGAAATTTGTCGCAAGCCCTCAAGCGGATACCCCCCGGCTACGAGCTGGTCCTCCAACGGACAAACATTCCAAATGGAGTCAATGTTCTTAATCGCACCAAGGAATTGCTCCTCCGTGACTCGTACAAATCTTGTTATAACAATATTCGAACCAACATAGATGTGCGTAGTCTTGTAAAAGACTTGTTATCGACTAACTATCTCTAGTAAATTACGCACTCTGGCCAGTCTGTTTATCAGACTTATTAAATGAATACTGGGGAACTCCCCACGGCTAAGAAACTCTATTTGAATCAGTCGCGCAATATTGTTGGGATAATAGATTATTAAATTTTTTATAATAATATGTACATTATATTTTTTTATTGCAGTGTTAACATAATAATATAATAGTCGGTATTTGGAACTAAAAACTTGTAAGCACATCACTTACCTTTCTTTCTTAGCAATATTAACTTTCCAGTTCTCGGGGTTTCTTGTTCTTTTACGAGCCTTGCCCGCAGTTGCTTTTGTTACAGGAACGTCCATGGTTATCCAAATTTGAAGTTTAACAAAAAGTTGTCACTTAATTCAATAAAAACAGAAGAATAATGCTAAAAACTGGACGACACATTCACATAAATTGTATCGCAGCGGCCATGTTCGTTTTCTGAAATCCTGCTCTCTGATTGGTTGGCGTAACTCGTAGCTACATTTGATTCTTACTGGTTGGCATATAGCTGTCTTTGATGCCAGTATCGATTTTTGACTCGAATTTTATAATGATTTAGCTGCATTTGTTAGTAAAATGAATATGGTAAAGTGTGTTAAACTGACTAAACTAGATGGCGCCATAGTGAACTCATTTTACGATATTATGGCGTTTAGCTGCCTTTGATTTTATAGGCCTCATATATTAACATCTGTTACACTTAGTAAATACTATGTTTAAGCAATCAACAATAACAATGACCA
>PQWD01004384.1:0-28809 GCA_019425675.1 Leucinodes orbonalis
AACAGTTTAGAACCACTGATCAGTAAATAATTCGTAATAGACGTTTGCAGCGGTGCGCACGAGTACATTCAGCGAAGTACAGCGCCGGACTGATTTAGTAAACAAATATTGTTATTCTCTTTCAATTATCCATGTTACTTTAAAAAAAATGGCTAAGTAGCATTTCACAGCTTTAATTTAGAAAAACAAAAGTTTTATTTCTCATGAACAAAACATAATCCGCCATTTTTTTTCTGTGCCTGTGAGGTTGTCTGGAAGAAATCGCTTCTAGCGATAAGACCGCCTAAATTGCATTATGTGTTTGTTTATTACTGAAAAATTCTGTAAACGTGTGTGTGCAATAAAGAATTTTATTTATTTATTTATTTTGTGATCATATAATAAATCAAGAAGATAATAAACAAAACTACAGAGTATATGACTAGGTTTGGTTAGGTTAGAACTGTGAGCGAGCGTAGCGAGTGTGTCTTTGTAGCAGCTGGAGAAGCACCAGAAGTAATGTTTTTTTTTATAAAAATGAATGTTTTTGTAATGAATACTTATTTGAACTCTTTTTTAAGGGGAAGGGGAGATATCTCCTCTGCCTGCTCTCCAAATTAGGGGGACCCTACATTCTATTTGGGTTTAAAAATGTTACTAATTTTATGTTTTCAATATTTTTTTTAATAAAGGTGGGGTTTCCACATCCCTTCCTCCCCCCACCACATCTCCTTTTGCAGGGGGGTTCCCTGTGTCCCCCCTATGCCCGAAAAAACAATAACAACACGTAATGATTCTAAAGTCCTTCCAAAAACATTATAGGATTATGTATTTATATGTTCAGTTAGCAGTGGTTTTATTTATTACACATAATATTTAAATGTTTTTAAATAATGAATTATCAATGACAGTATGTTAAAATCCTTAAGTTTTTGAGAATGACACAATAAGGTCAGTGACTTATGTAAACATAAACAGATGTTCAGGAGTAAACAAAGCATTACAAAAGAAAACCGGATGCTTGCCTCGTGTGGCAGAGGAAAGTGATAAAAACTGATAAAGTAGATAGTATACGATTAATCTAATCTAAAGACCAACCTGTAAACTCGGAGAAATTGCATTGTCTGGTAAAATAAAAGGGGGCTCCCATAATTTTACTTTTTCTTCGTTCAGCTTTGCTCGAAGTTTTATCAGTAGATCTTCATGCTGCAAGTTGGTGTCCATGGTGATGACGGAGTACAAGGTACACGCGTCTTCCCAGTAATACTATCCGAAAATGATTGGCAAAAATTCAAATTCAAAAGCACTTATTTTACGCGAAACACAAATAAAACAAACGTCATTGAAAATGAAGTTGACAGCTGACAGTTGTTGTTTTTAATTCATTTTATTTAGAATAGGCTAGAGTCATAAAAATACTACTGCCTCGTCATTAGTAAATTTTCTTTTGTTTGTTCAGTGTTCTCAAAAGGGAAAGCAAAAGGCCGTTTAGATAAGTTTAAAATCTGCAAAATAAGGAACAGCTGTGCTTCGTGCCACTTCCACATTCGTAAGTACTTATTAATTTAGGCCTAGTTACATCACTTAGTTTATTTAACCTGCAGATAGGAAGGTTAGCTCTGCTTCCGCTTTTTTCCATTTTCCTTGCCAGTGATTTGAGCCACCTTTTTTTTGAAAGTCTGGGACGATTACGGAAACCGGCACTGTCAAAGTTAAAAATGGGACTTCCATATTCAACCAGCAATTTTTCTACCAGTGACTTTTTTTCACATTCTACCTTATTGTATTCCATATTTTTAGTGAATAAGAGACCTAACATCTGCTGCCTATTAATAATAACAATAATAAGCGCGTAACGACGTGACGACCCCATCGCCGGCTGGCGGCTAGCTTTATGCTAGTATCATCGGTGCAATCAGTTTCCGTCGTCCACCTCGCTATTACGCCATTAGACACTTCCACCCTGAGAATCCTGAACTTGGGTGGGCGCTCTGGAGGGCCAGAGACGGTCAGAGTGCACTCTCGGGGGCCGTGGTGTCGCTCCAACAGCTCGCCACAAGCTGCCTTGCGGTGACTGACTGCACTGGTGAAAATCACCAGCTGGCGATGGGGTTGTCAGTCCTACGCGCTTATTATTATTATTAATATTGACTGTGTAGCAGTTGTTGGTCTCAACCAATCAATGCCGCTCTATCATGGTCAGGCGTATCACTTACCATCCGGTGAGCGTTCTGACCGTCCTGTACACTTGGTAACAAAAAAATACTTAGAATTAATATCTCTGACAAAATAAAGGCAATTTAGAATTCCAGCATTCATATTTTTTGAAATCTAAATGTGTTTGGGTGCTGACGGTGTAGGTAGATAGATAAGACAAATTTTAATCATTGTGGTTTACAGCCAGTAAAAGTAAATAACTATGACCAAACAATGAAAATTAAATAACTTTTAAGGTTGCTAGCAAATTAGGAAACAAATTACTTAGTACTAAATTATTCTAAGAAATAATGTTACGTGCGGTTTTATGGTTGATTAGTGAGTATTTTTGTGTGTTACTATGAAATTTTAATATGTGTTAATTAAGCAGTTTATTTATTTGTAAGTACTGATCTCCTTATCTCTCTACCCATGGCTCTCACATCAGCTCATTATACGTCCCCACCGAGAGGCACGAGCCTACCCGTAATGGGAGGCCTTAGTCGTCCACGAACCTTACCCTTTCAATCTCTTCGTAGGCGTGCGAAGGTTTATTTCATCGAAAGAGCGTCAGATAACTTTTAAATATTTCAAAACATCGAAAAGTCATTAGTACCTGGTTGGATTTGAACCGCGCCCTCCAGATCGGCAAGAAATGGTCCACACCAATGAGCCACCGACGCTCATGCCTATGCTGTTCGGGAAAGCCTATTCTCTACAATGGGTCGTTAAAGGCTGATGACGATGATCTTATTACCGTCTTAGTTTGTTTAGGCAATTTCAGGACACTTCTAATAATAGATAGAGAGATATTGTTTCTCGATTCGCCAAAATCTCGATATGGTTTCGTTACCCACGCGATCGCCTCATATTTCAATACAAAATAAAGAAAAACAGGATAAAGTATTTCTCTGATACCGGTGTATCACACACAAAAAGTGTAGAACTTTTTAATATAACAAAGTGAACAGTCAGGTCGCTTGGTAACTGATACGCCTGACCATGACAGAGCGGTATTGAAGGAGACCAACAACTGATAGACAGTTATTATGCTCCATCAATGCAGTACTGCGACCGTCACCCGTAACAACAGATGTTAGGTCCCATAAAGCCGGTAATTTTACTCTTATTTCACGGGACCATATCAAGCACTGCGGTGGTACCTACTTAGACGACTCAGTATCGAGTCTACCACCTCTTTAATACTTTACTAAGTAGTTGGTAGACTCGGTACTGAGTCGTCTAGGTAGGTACCACCGCAACGCCAGATATCGTCTCGTGAAACAGGAGTGTTACAGGAGTCTTTTGTGTTACGGGTGAGGGCAATGTAGCTAGTAAAACTAACAGGTATAAGAGACCTAACTTTTGTTCTCTGGTGTCAGGTGCAGTGTGGCATTGATGGAGGATAATAACTGTCTATCAATTGTTGGTTTCTGGGCTTCCACAGTATACCTACTCTTTAGCATTTATACCTACCTCAATAAAAGCTAGAGCTAGAGAGCGTCGGTGGCTCAATGGTGTGGACTGTCGTCTTCCTACCGTGAGGGCTGAGGTTCAAATCCCGACACGTACCAATGTGTTTTCACAGTCAGTTCGAAAAAAAGAGCTTTCACAAATCGTCAATCCATCAGGTCGGTGGGCGTCTTACTCTACGCTTGCCAAGACGTAGTCTCCACTAAAAGCTGCACTATCAATTTCAATTTCAAACGTTAATAAAAGTGAAATAAAAATGAAACTGGAACCCAAGTATTATTTTATGGCCCTGTTGTCGTAGAATTAGGAAGATTAAAAATAATGCCCGTTTCTATTGCTTGGTATATTAGGCAACGATGCTGAAGCGTGACCTTTGACGAAGGTAATTTATGAAGGGACTCGTGCAATTTTTAAAACGGGCTTATTATCCCCTTGTTTTAATCTGAAATATGTCACCTTAACAAAAGCTTCAATTAGGTATATTTTTTAAATAATTTTTGTAACACCTATTTATTTTGGACGATATCCAGACCATTAAATGGAACATATAACTTAAAAGAAAATGTATGAAGTTATTTGGTTACGGTAAATAAATAATAATAAAATATTAATTTACCAATCAAAAAGGGTTTCTTAAAGATGATCGACATTAATTCATAAAACAATTTAAAAATAATTTCGTGGATTTTAGTATTTACTACACTCTGTTGGGCATTTGCGGCGCGGAGAGGTTATGCAAATAAGTAAAATTGTTGTCTTTGCCATTCTTTTAAAAAGAAAACGAAAGGATCTAATAAAATAATAAAACTGGCCATTCATAAAAAAGGACTCAAATATAAGAATAAAAGCGCGAAAAGGGTTGGCTTGGCTCAAAAGGTCGTTTCCAAGTGCATACACGACTTAATTTTATTTTTTCAGGACAAATGTTTTGCATACGAGTTTCAGGAAGGGAATCGTTTATTTTCAAAGAAAGTACTTTTGTAGGGACTTCGCCATGAACCTATGGTTGTACAGTGCTGGACCGCTCATATTGAGTAAAAATGTGTAACGTACTCGTAATACTTGAACGCTCTCTTGGCTATGCTGTGATGATGACTGTGCCTTTGTTGGCATTACCTATGTTGCAAATCTTAATTGTGCTTAAAAATAGGCTACTTCCCATCTCGTAAACTTCCCATTTCGTAAACCTCAAATTGTACCTATCAAAAAGTTGCGTTTCGTAAACATTCTATATTTGATACATTTATTCCATTTTGAAAACATTTCAGCAATTGCATGTTTTAGTTCCCTTTTAGTAAACTTTGTGTTGAAATGGGTACGTTATTATTACTTGCAAAATCAACTATAAAAATCAAAGTTCAAAATTACAAAGTTAAAAACAAACACTGCAAGACCATAAACAAAACATTATAAATTTATTTAAAAAAAAATTCAATGGATTTTTCAATTTTTGAAATCGCCAAATAGATTGTTAATTTGTATATCGTTTTGGATAGACCTTTTCCTTCGCGGTTCCTTTGCGGTGCGCATTAGGAACGAGGCACCAAAGCGGGCTGTGCGGATGTGTGGAATGTCTACCATGTAAGGATGAAACGCTCGCCTCCGTCTTGTATCCCGATGGTGAAAAGGGGCTGGTGGAATTGGAAACTTAAAAAATGATATATTAAAATTAATCAAAGCAATAATGTATGTATATCTAATAAGTTTAGCTAAAGCAGAAACAAAATTGCGTACTTCGTCTACTACGTCTTTTGCGGCATTATGGTATTTTGACACACAGTAGCCGATTTTTGTTGATCGATAATCTATCTCAATATTGTGAAGCTTTTAAAAACCTTGATCTACTTTTAATTTATTTGACACTGACTGTACTGTCCAAAAATAGCAATAGTAACAAAGTTTACCAAATGGGATTAAAAGTATGAAGAAATGAAATGTTTACGAAACGCAACTTTTTGATAGGTATAATTTAAGGTTTACGAAATGGGAAGTTTACCAAATAAATATATATAAAAACAAAATATATCCACTGACATTCACACAGCACCATCTAGCCCCAAGTTAAGCGTGAAGCCTGTCATTTTTTTTGTAAATACATACATATTTTACATAAAAACACCCAGACCATTGCAAACAGACATGTTCATGCACACAAATGTTTGTACTGCCGGGGATCGAACCCGGAACCCTTGGTGTTGCAGTCGACCTCTCAACCGCAACACCAAATGGGTTGTCAAAAGTTAAAGCTAAAGAGTTTGTTTGACATAACCAATATCATACCTGAAGCGTCTAGTTCCTCCGAGCCTGATGCTGATTAAATATTTCAGCCGCGCTTCTCATAGTAGACCTGGCGCAACCCTACATCCTCTGACCGCAAGCCTTGAGGATGTTCACGCAATCGCGAAGCAACTAGCCTCGTCACCAGTAGCCGATCAGCTGAAGAGGATATGGCGACGGGCATCCCACCAGTTCAGGAGACATGTGGCCATGGCCGATGTATACAAGCGAGCTGACGACCGTATTGATTCTGGTATCATTTTGCTAGATTTTCAATCTTAATTGAAGTTCAAAAGGGGAAAAATGTGTGCAGCAGCGAATTATCATTGTCATTGTATTGTTTTTAACCCCAGATACAAAAACGACGGGGTTTCATAAGATCGACATGTCTGTGTGTGTGTCTGTCCGTGGCAACCAATTGAAATTTTCTTTTTTTTGCTTGAAAGGTAAATATGGCGAGAGTGATCTTACTTTGTAAGATCACTCTCGCCATATTTACCTTATAGGCATATATTACCTTTGAGGCATATTGGTCCAAGATAGCAATAAAAGTTCTACAATAAACTATAATTAATTTCTAATCTAAACACCGAAATTTAGCTAATTTAATTTTTTTTTTCAAAACTTATGTAGATTACAAAAAAGGTAGTGATTTCTGTGGCGGAATACACGAATTTTCTGAAACTTAAAAACTTAAATCAAAATACACAGAAAACAAAACAAAAAATTGTATTGCTCAATGAGGGACTTTGAAATTTTGAATCAATCCCTCAGACAGTGGTCATATCGCAGCGAAATGCGTATTAAAACGTGTTACTCAAAGAATTTAAGAAATGTAAGATTATTGACGAAAAGACCTTACTTAGCCAGTAAACTTCTAATCAAGCGAAAATCATTTGTGTGCAGGAAATGAAGATCAGAAGATGCAAAATGCGCCAGAAGTAGGAGACACATCTTCTGATAGTGATGCCAAGCTCGTAGAGAGAAGGAGAGCTGACGACATGGCGACCCTTGGCAAGAACGCGAGCTTCTATCTATCGTCCGTACAAAAGATGGTGGAAAATATACGTAAAAATTAAACTGGTTTATTTTCTTTGAACGAAGGGCTCCGCCAATGTGTATTATTGACAAACATCCTAAAATATTATCCGAGACTGACCGAGACTAACGGCTTAAAGTCACATGTGTCTCTATGAGAAAAACACGCCCAGTGCGGAAGGTTTTGCGTGAAGTCGGCCAGACTTCACACAAAACCATTAAATCTCTTCTCAGGCTTGCGCAGGTTTCTTCAAGATGTTTTTCTTCACCGTAAGATCGTTGGATAACGTACATATAATTTCGAAAAGACATTGATATGTAAGTAGGCGGATTTGAACCTGTTCCCTCCAGATCGGAAGGCAATAGTCCACACTAATGAGCCACCAACGCTCGATAGAACCAAATGATTAATTAATGCTAATAAATTAAGGGGCAATCCTGCATTGTTTTTGTATTCTCTTCTTCTATTATTTGTATTGCGTTGTTGAAATTGCACAAAGATATCTTAAGCCTGCTAAGAGGATTTTGTGGTCCAATTTGGAATCTTGTCAATTTAATATAAATTGTCTCAAGTTGTCTCACAGATTTACCTATCTGTTTTACGAAATCATTACAGGCAAGTCGGTTCTAATGAATGGAATTAGATGAAATGTACATTAATTTGTAGTGGTAAGCTTTAGGTTCTATCTTTAAGATAAATGAATGTATTGAAAAGCGGTTGGAATTTGTGTTTATCATTAAATTTTATGTTGTAATTTATTTGATACAAATGTATTTAGTCAGAAGGAACGGAATTTTAGCATTATAAAATCACACACTGACTGTTGAATTAAGTAGCATAAAACTTTACCCATGGAAGATTTGTAGTATCACAGATAATATAAATACTATTGTACTGTTTTATACTCATTCGACCTACCCTGTATTGTCGCTCCCGTCTGCCAAGAGTGGAGATTATGGTAGAATCCCCACGGTATCGGTGAAGCGAATCCTAAGTCAAGCAGTTGATTGCTCATCGTCAGCCCATTAAACGTCCCCTCCAAGGGGCACGAGCCTACCCGTAAAGGGTGTATAGGCCGTAATCGTCCACGCGGGCCCTGTGCTGATTGACTTCACGCATAACCTTTGAATCTCTTCGCTGACTTGCAAAGATTTCTTCGCGATGTTGTCCTTCACCTTAAGAGCGTCAGATCACGTATATATAATTTCGAAAAATTGAAAACACATTGGTACGTGGCGGGATTTGAACCACCGCCCTCCCGATCGGAAGGCAACTGTCCACACCATTGAGCCACCAACGCTCTTATTCGATTGCTACGGGTTGTTAAAGTAAATCTTCTCTTCACCCTATCGCAGTCCATTGCTGGACAAAGGTCTCCCCCATTTTGTGCTAGATATCCCGGTCTTCCGCTTTAGCGTTTACGCAAGTCGTCGGTCCATCGGGCCAGAGAGCGTCTTACGCTACGCTTGCCAAGACGTAGGTCTTCACTCCAGATCTCGTCTGCTCCAACGGCCATCGGTTCTGCGACTTAAGTGACCAGCCCACTGCCACTTAAACTTGCTGATCCGGCGAGCTATGTCGGTTCCTTTCTCTTACAGATAAATTAAATAATAAAACCTAAGCAGCAACAACGCTTTATTTCGGGATGTTCATCGCAAAAGAAGAAATCCAAACAATTTTCAAACTTCTTAACTCTGCCGGGTTATCTTTGAAAAGTATGAACCGACTGCTGTAAAGTGTTTTTTGTTTATAAAGTAAGTTGAGATATATTCACAAAATTCACCCGATTGCAAGAGCCAATTGATAAGCCTAAAATACTGAAATATACTCGAGGAAATCCGGGTGAAATGCTTGTTTATGTTAATCACAAACCGCTATCTTGAGAATGGTGCTTGAGAGGTGTATTCAAATCATGTCAAAATGGTTGACAAAATTTGAATGGTACACAGTCTGGATTTCAGTTTAAGTGGGCGTTTCTTGCTTTTCTTAGGTCCGTATAAATGAGCCTGACGTACATTTTCCCATCATATATTTTATGTTGCTATTATATGGTTTGCTTCTTATTATTATTATATCTTGACCGACTAACTTAGGGAATATCGAGCGTAAATACAGAGTGCTGCTTAGTTTTGTTTTAATGATACTTACTTAAAATGCTCCTAATTTTGATGAAAATTTTATTGATCTTTCAAAAAGAATACTTAACAGTATTTACTGAAATGTTGAAACTGCTTTGCAAGCTAATAATTTTAAACCACCTTTCCCTATTTGTAGTATTAATCACTAAACGTATGACTGTGATATTCACTGACATGCCAATTTGTTGGTACCTATAACTGGTCTTAACCGTAAATTGAGAATTCCATCTACGGTCAATGATGTAAAAAGTATAGATTCGTGATATGCTCACAAAACAATCGAAATAAGTGTTCCGAATGCGACAGCACACATACACATATTTCGAATGAGCGTACTTTTACCCAAACAAAGAGCCTACAACTGTATTCGCTTTGGCGGTTCGTTTTTGGGGCGTATCTACCTTTATATATACAGAACATCATTGTCTACGGTCGTAACCTAGGTCATAACAGAGCCGTTGCTATGGTAACGTAGGAGTATTGTTTGACCGGACCACGTCAACCACAGCTCGTCTAGTTAGGGTCTGCTATTGTGTTGTCCACTAAAGGGTTATTGAATGCATGTTTCAGCACGTACACCAGCAGGTGCTATAGTTAATTATTGTACTGGGATGTTAATTAGGTTTCAAAATGTACATGAAACGCTTATTAAGTGGACTGATGTTGGGCCTTCCGATGCGGAGGGCCCATATTCAAATCCAGTTACGTACCAATGTGTTTTCGAATTTTCGAAATTATATGTACGTTATACGACGCTCTTACTGTGAAGGAAAACATCGTAACCTGCGCACGCCTTCGAAGGAATTCAAAGGTTTTGCGTGAAGTCGACCAATCCGCACTGGGCCTGTGTGGACGACTAAGGCCTACACACCCTTTACGGCTAGGCTCGTGCCGCTCGGTGAGGAAGTAAAATGAGCTGATGATGATGATAAACAATAAACTTCAAAGATTATATACGAAACTGGGTTACGTTCTGAATATCCTTATTGCCACACAGCGTGGGAAGGCCTGTGCCTACTGCAGAGTAATTATAGGCTGATTGTTATACACTGACATCTTTAACTGTTCATTATATTCATTTAAAAAATCAATTGTGTAAGTGTAATTCATGTCAATCATTTTTCGCTGTTCCGTTCCTCTTTGCATGTTTGCTATTATTTGTTAAAAATGCTGTGTACAATCTGTAATTGGGATATCAATTTAAAATGTTATGGCTGTATTATGGATGATTTAGTTTATATTCTGTTGTTGTACCTTATAAAATAAAAATAAAATAAATAAAATTGATTTGACAACCCATTTGGTGTAATGGTTGAGACGTCTGCTACTACACCTAGGTTTTGCGGTTCGATTCCGGGCAATACAAACATTTGTGTGCATGGACATATCTGTTTGTATTGTCTGGTTGTTTTCTATGAATAATTTGTATGTATGTACGAAAAAATGTATATAAGTATGTTTAGTACCCGTTATACAAGCTTAATTTGGGCTAGATCGCGCTGTGTGCATTTATTATTTTATTTATTGAACAGAACTCTAAACACGATAAAGTTATATCTTTATTGTTACACAGTATGGGAAGGCCTGTGCCTTACACTTGGTCGTTATGGGCCATTGAATCCAAACATGTACGACGGAGAGAGTTTTGTGACAAAATCACCTACAATTCTTTATGAATGTAGATAAATATATCATGCCACCTTTGTAAAGAATTTGGCGAATCCGCGAAATCTCGGGCGTCTATTCATTGCGTTGTATAAGGTTCCGCTATTGAAGTTATGTTACATAAGTATATGTACTGAGTATAGAAAGGTTTTATTTAGATTTGTACGTAGGTCAGACCACGTGCGTGGTTTTTACTTGGGGCTAGATGGCGCTGTAAAAGTAATGCCACAATTTTCACAGCGCCATCGAGCCCCAAGTTAAGCGTGAAGCTTGAATTACGGGTAGGTACTAAACAACTGATAAACAAAGTTATATCTTTTTTGGAAAATACATACATTATACATAGAAAATACCCAGACCAATACAAACAGACACACAAATGGTTATACATAGATTTGTAAAAAATAAAACATTTTCTTATCTAAAATAAAAGAAGTCTATGTGTTTCTTTATTACATCAACTACCTGTCAAAAAGTCCCATCCAAATCCGTCTAGCCGTTTCAAAGATTGCCTGGAACAAAAAGATATATACAGGCATACAAAAAATAAAAAGAAATTTTATTTTGGCGTATGTACCGTATTTATATTTATAACTAGCTTTTGCCTAAACTTAACTAGTTTCGGGGTCAATAACAGATTTTTTTTTAGCAAAAAATATGTTATAGTGAGCTAACCTTAAAAGATGGACATATGCTGTTGCGGACTTTTTTGTAGACCTTTAAAAGGAGAACAATATTCTCATACATGACTTTTGTGTAACTTTAACCGTTTACGCAGCGTACGCAGCGGAAGCTCCAAGTATGAAAAAATACCCCCGATTTTGAAACATTCTTCATTGCTGCTCCGCTTCTATTACTCGTAGCGTGATGATATATAGCTATAGCCTTCCTCGATAAATAAGCTATCTAACACTGAAAGAATTATTCAAATCGAACCAGTAGTTCCTGAGATTAGCGCGTTCAAACAAACAAACTCTTCAGCTTTATATATTAGTATAGATATGAAAACTTTCCATTAACTTTCTATTCATCAGGTAAACTGTATGCTCAGGAGGCAAACTCCTGTGCAAGAAAAAAAATGTTGTTTCGATATTACAAACATGGTATATGTTTTATCTATATGTATAGATTTTGGATTGCGTCACAAAAGTCGGTCAAAATTGTGCTGACGCTTATTGATGTACGGGTAACGTACTCGTATAATTATGTTTATCATTCCGGCCAAGCTCGCCCGTTCGTGGCGAAGCATAAGCTCTTCCACACTTAAATACGTGTGGTTATTATGTGATACGCTATTAACTGCAGGGTGAAATGGAGAACATTGACATCTTTTTTAAATAAGAACTTAATCGGGAAAGTACATCCACCAAATATGAGGCAAAGCTATACGAAAATCAAATATTTTTCAACCCTTAAAATCGTATAAACACTTTGTGGTTGATCAATAATTCATTATTACAAATAAATGACTTAAAAATAATAAGTACCTGTCCTATATTTAAATAAATTTAAATTAAAAGTTAAATATGGGGAAAGGCGGCGCGTGGTGTGGCGAAGAGTGGCGCAGTTGTGGTAGGGCGGGCGGTTCGGGCGAGCTTCATAAATATAATAAATAAATATCTACTGACATTCACACAGCGCCATCTAGCCCCAAACGAAGTATTAGTCTGTAATATGGATACTAAACAACGGATAAACAATCTTATGTACTTTTTTTTAATACATACATATTATACATAGAAAACACCCAAACCAATACAAACAGACATGTTCATGCACACAAATGTTTGTAGTGGCTTGGGTTCGAACCCGGAACCCCTGGTGAAGTAGCCCACGTCTCAACCATTACACTAGACGGGTCTTCTGTGTAAAAGTTGAGGATAAAGTTGTTTATAATTTATTTACCATTTATTATGTGAAACGAGCAGGGGACGACCCAGAAGGACTTACCTTGGCCAAATTGGTCAAGTCCTTAAGAAGGCTGGGGTCCCAAGTAAAAGGGATAAAAGAGTTTGTATGAAAAGATTGATGGATGTGAATGAAGCTAGGGAAGTATGTCAGGACCGCGCAAAGTGGCGTTCCATCATCTCGGCCTACCCCTCTGGGACCAAGGCGTGAGCTTAATTTATTTATTTTTATTTACGATAAACTACTATAATATCTCTATATAGTATTAGATTCCCACAAAACACCCCATAATATGAGTACAACAATAGGTCGAATGGTTGCGAATGATTCAAAATTCACCCTGTATAAAACTGCGTTTAACCAAACATCATTTTCAAACTGATAGGCGACATTGTGCCAAACTGTAAGCCCGTCAGTGGTTACACGGCTTTCATGATTAACTACGAGCCAAGATATTTACCGAGTCGGTTATTGTTTACCGACAAACTTGACTAATGTTAACTTTATGTAAATATGGTGACTGTCGGGAACTAGTACCGAACACGTGGCTTTATTTAATACTAGCTTTTGCGCACGACTTCGTCCGCGTGGAAAGGTTATTTTGGGTGAACGCTTACTTTAACCCGCTACTTTGTTTATATAGGTGAGTTAAAACTGGGACATCTTTTTGCGAAACTTTTACCGTTTACGCATCGTACCCAACGCAAGTTCTACGAGTAAGTATGAAAAATATCCCCCAATTATTTTTTTATCCTCTTTAGGCAGACATTTGACCGTCATCTCACCTGATGATGCGGCCTAGGATACATCATTATTTTGAAACGTTATTCATTGCTGCTCCGCTTCTATTGCTTGTAGCGTGATGTAATATAACCTATAGTCTTAATCAATAAATAAGCTATCTAACACTGAAAGAATTTTTCAAATTGGAACAGTAGTTGCTGAGATAACCGCGTTCAAACAAACAAACAAACAAACTCATCAGCTTTATAATATTAGCACGAGTTCGTGCCAAGATTATTCGGTTGAGTAGGTATTACATATAGCGTCGGTTTCTCATTGGTTACTGAGATCTTCCGATCTGTTAGGGCGCAGATTCAAATCCCGCCACGTACCAATGTGTTTTCGAATTCGTGAAATTATATGTCCGTTATCTGACGCTCTTACGGTTAAGGAAAACATCGTGAGGAAACTTGTACACGCCTACAAGGAATTCTTCGAAGTTTCTGCGTGAATTCAGCTAATCCGCACTGGGCCTGCGGGATGACTAAGGCCTATACATCTTTTACGGGTAGGCTCGTGCGCCTCGGTGAAAACGTATGAGCTAATGATAATGAAGATATGGTATGGGTATCGATTATCGATATCAAGCGCCATCACTAATGAAGAATTAGTCGATAAACTTGTGACCCAGACATTTGGAGTGGTTGCTCATAACTACGAAGTTAATTTTCTCACGGAAGTCTCAAATTCAAGTTTCATAGAAACTTTGAACTGGGAACTGGGCTAAGCACGCTATGTAAATGGACTCGCTCGTTCAACTTACAATACTGAGCTAGTCGTCAACTATTCTGATGTCATTGCTGTTTTGAATTAAAATATTTATTTAATGGTTCAGCAAAAAATAACGACCCATGTGGTGCAATGGTCGAGACGTCGGCTGCTATTCCAAGGGTTCTGGGTTCAATCCTCGGGCAGTGCAAACATTCTGTGCATGAACATGTCTGTTTGTAATGGTCTGGGCGATTTCTATGTATATGTATGTATTTACAAAAAAAATGTATATAAGTATGTTTATCCGTTGTTTAGTACCCCCAATACAGAATTCACGCTTAACTTAGGGCTAGATGGCTCTGTGTATGTCAGTAGATATTTATTTATGATGCACGGAGTTTGATCCCGGAACAATTGTTGTATTAGCCGACACCTCAGCCAGTACACCAAATGGGTCGCCAAATTGATGTGCTAGTATTGGATATTTTAACCTGCCGTGATATACACCTCTTTGATATTGCTCGTGAGCAATGATATTCTGTATATATAAAGGTAGATACGCCACCCGTGCCTCAAAAACGAACTGCTAAAGAGAATACAGTTTGAAGGCTTTTGTTTAGGTAAATGTACGCTCATTCGAAATATGTGTATGTGTGCTGTCGCCGCATTCGGAACGATTGTTTTGTGAGCATATCACGAATCTGTACTTTTTACATTATTGGTCGTGAGTGCCGCCCAAACGTTGTTTCCTCAAGTTTGTTGGCTTTTAAGCTCATCTTTTTTAACGTGTTTATCTAGTTAGTAATTGTAACTATTCTAACGAATGTAATGGGTATTGTGTATTTGCACGCCAATATACTAATCACTATGTGAGTCGTCTAAGCCGCACTGGGCCCATGTGGACGACTAAGGCCTAATCACCCTATACGGGTAGGCTCGTGCCCCTCAGTTGGCCGTTTTATGAGCTGATGATAATGATAACCATAAACCATGAACTGCAAAGCTAGTGGATGTAGCCTTAAATGAGACGAGCCGAATAATAACAGGCTGTCTCAAGCCTACGCCGATCAACCAACTTTATCCACTGGCAGGAATAGCTCCCCCAGAGATTCGCAGAGGTGTTGCTAGCTCTCTCGAAAGAGCTAAGATGGATAGCGACTCTCGGCACCCAATGTTCGGTCACATTCCTGTTGCCCAGAGGTTAAAAAGTCGTAACAGCTTTATAAGGAGGACTATTTCTCTCTCAATTGACCCCGAGTTAGCGAGACTTAATCTATGGCGTGCAAAGATTGGTTCCAGTATTCCGGTTCCCTTTGTTCCCCTCTCGGAAAGTTTACCTCCTGGGCATGAGCTGTCGTGGCCGATCTAGAGATCTCTGAATAGGCTTCGGACGCAGACTGGCTGCAGCAGGGAAAATTTGGCTAGATGGGGTTTTTTGGATGGTGAGGACATTGATTGCCTTTGTGGTTCGGCCCAAACGATGGCCCATCTAACATCGTGCCCGCGTGCCCTTCCAGCTGCACGCGGAGGACTAATGACAAGCGTCAGATAATGCTGTCGCTGTGGCTGCTTTCTGGGCCGCTAAAATTTGAATGTGTGTTTGCCTTCGACACGCTAAGAAGAAGAAGAAGACCATGAACTGTACAATAATCATTGTAAAAGAAACAACACTTTTCAAATACTGGAAAATAGCACAGGGCATTCTCAAATAGGCAAAGCTTTTACAGAATAATACGAAATGGAAATATACGTAACAGCGCGTGAAAAATAAAATTCATCTGGATGCCACAGGTTGTGAGAGATATTTCAGGATCAGTTTGGATCTATTGTAGGCTTTTGCAATTCTTTTTTTACATTTATTTAAGTTTACCTACACTAAGGCTACGTCTGAAAATTGGTACTATTTTCCAAACTAAAATTATTGACTTAGGGTTCAATGATGATGTCGACTGCTAAGAATCTGTCTGCATGGAAGTCATTAGGAAAACATTCTTTCTGCAGTGGATATAATTAAGCTGCTATGGTGAAGTCAAAATTATTTCATCATCATCATCATCACCTCATTAAACGTCCCCACCGAGGGGCACGAGCCTACCCGTATCAAAATTATTTAATTGGTTGTATTTAATTCATAATATGTTTTATGTGTGTATCAAAAATATTATCAAAATGATTTCATTGATTTTAAGTCCACAAAGAACACTAGAATTAGATGACGGCACATGTGGTGCTGTGTTTGAGAAGTTAGCTACACAACCAAGGGTTCCCAATTCAAACCTCGTGTACAACACAAAACTAGTAATCAGTACAAGTTCAATACAGCGATGTAGGTTATATAGTACGAGTAAAAGGAATTGTGTTTTTTCTCCATACAAATATACACTCCGCACTGGGCCTGCGTGGACGACTAAGGCCTAATAACCCTATACGGGTAGGCTCGTGCCCCTCAGTGGGGACGTTTAATGAGCTGATGATTATGATGATATAACCGTTAGGTAATTCATTATAATAAGATTCCAAAAGGATTGACTCGCCTCATTCAATATGCTATTAATAATTACGTAAGTCAACAAATTCTCTGTCCATTAATAATAATTGATCCATACGTGTTTCTTTTTGTTACGAGCCGATTTTAATAATTCTCTATCAAGTTTGTTATTTATGATGTTATTTAATTTATCGTATCGCATATTGTCAAAAATCGGGACAAAATCGATAGGCCGTCGGGACCCAGGACAATGCCTTCGAAATCAGGACTGTCCTGGCAAAATCGGGACGGGTGGCAACTCTGATTTCGAGTGAACTCGAAACATAGCTTAGGGCATTGCAAAGGGGGTAAGTTAACCTTGTATGTTTTGGAAGAAAAGCGGCCCCGTACGTGTCGGTAACGTTATAAGAAACATTTTTAATTACGGTGCAGGAAAACATCGTGAGGAAACCTTGTATGAGTACAAAGGAAATTTAAAGGTTGTACGTGAAGTCGGCTAATCTGCACTGGGCCTACGTGGACGACTAAGGCCTATACACCCTTTACAGGTAGGCTGATGGCGATGATATTGTTAATACCTTCAGGATATAAATAGAGTGAAAAATAATAAAAGAAAGCTTAAAACCCGAACGCTTTATTGAGTACCCAGAAACCGCAGAACGTTTCCTCCAAAAACTACCAAATAAACTTGAACTCTGACCCTTTGTCATCCGATCTCATTGATGTCTCTCGCAAGGGCTTACACTCGATTTACCTCGTACCATGTTTTTGGATATCGACGCTTTAGAATAAAAACATGGGAACTGAAGTTGGAGAAATTTTTGCTTGAGAATTTGAGCCGGTCCCGGCTACTCCTTAGGATGGTAGTCCCACCAACCAATCCCCTTCCTCCCATATCTATTGCAAATGTATTAATTCCAAAATGTTTATTTCCCGTTATAGATAGTGCTATGAATATCAAATAAATAAATTAATTCGATCGTGCCGTTAACCTCGTCTTAGTGTTCCTCCTCATCCCTATCGTTATTTTTCTAAATCCATTTTTGATAGCTCAATTCCTTTGGAGTTCCCTTCCTATTCCTATGAATCGAGAATCTCAATCCTTACCTATTTTCAAGTCCCGCATCAAGTTCACTTCTTGTCACTTATTCCTCCTTGACTTAACCTTCTTTTACTCCACTTTAATTGATTTTATTATTGTATGTGTTTACTTGTTTTTTTTTACACAATTTTTTTTATTAATTTCCTCTCATGATGGGTGTCTGGAAGACGTTGCTTTATAGCGGTAAGACCGCCTTTATTGACACCGCCGCTGACTGTTCTGTTCCTTGTATTGTATTTTTTCTATGCAATAAATATTGTTATCAGGAAAATGTTCGTTACGATGTATTCTCTCTAGAAACGCAATGAAATAAATTTGAGCAAATATGCATTTCCAGAGTTTTCGTTCTAAGGCGACGAGATAGTATAAATGTTAATTTTGTGGTAAAATAAATGTATTTTCTTTCTTTCTTTCTTTCTAGATAGACAGAAATAAGTATGGTGAAAACGAATAGTTTTTTTTTAGTCAGTTTTTACTGTTTATTTATTTAGTTAGAACCACACAAAATCGCTTTCCTATATTTCGATTTGGATTTTCCATGTCGAAACTGAAAGTTGTCACGTTTCACTGAGCTTACAGACTTTTTGTATTACTGCACAAATACAACACCTTAACACCTACCTTTTTATATGTTTTTGTTTTTATTTATTTCAATATTCTATTTCTTGTTTTACTAGAAGTGAGTTAAAGTAAGCGTTAGTAACTAGCTTTAACAAGGATGAAGGCGCCAAAAGATAGTATTATCAATAGTAGTAGAAATCGGTATTTTACAGGTTACATTTTGGTGAGTGTGCGATGGAATAAACAAATGAATTCCACCAGCCCCAGTGGCGTGCATCCCATATATACAAATAAGCAGTGAGTGTGCGTCCAGACAACCCGGAAGATCGCCAACATATTACATGATTCCCACTTATTCGTATAAAGTGAGATGCCAGTCAAATGTCTGCGTTTAGAAGATAAAAAATAAATCTTTTTTCTTTCTATCGAGCCCAGAGTTTAAATAGAGATATACCATTACGTTCTGAATCCCTTAATAATATTGCTTCCCTGTATAGTGAAAATTGCAGCTTGCACACAACCCCGGAGTATTCCGACGCGTGCTCAGTATTTGCATATGTATTGTACCCAACAAGACATAAGGCAGGGATCGTCAACGTTTTAATATAATACATATCGCAGATTTTCACACCGAAACTATAGCAAATTAAACAATTTATATTTATATTAACAGTTTATATACATAATTTTTTTTCATGGTTAGTGAACGCATCAGCGCGTCCGGCTTCTTCATCAGTTCATTAAACGTCCCCACCGAGGGGCACGAGCCTACCCGTAATTAGGTTAGGCCTTAGTCGTCCACGCGCGGCCCAGTGCGGATTGGACGACTTCCACACAACTTCGAATCTCTTCGCAGGCGTGCATGAAGGTTTCCTCACGATGTTTTCCTTCACCGTAAGAGCGTCGGATAACGTACATATATTTTTGAAAATTCGAAAATACATTAGTACGTGCCGGGATTTGAACCTTAGCCCTCCCGGTAGGAAGGCGACAGTCCACACCATTGAGCCACCGACGCTCCTGCGCGTCTGGCTTAGTGATAAGTAAATCATAGATATTTTCAAATCTCTCAAATATTGAATTGACACTTCCAAGCTCCGAACTTAACATTCTCGGCGTCATTTTAGTATCTATTTTGGATTCGTCGAGATAATGGGTCATTTGCAAAGATTCTGTATTGTCTATGTAGCAGTACATACAATATATAATCTTTGCTGAATGTCAAACCTTACTTTCATCTTTTTTTAATAAACCCTTAGTATACAATTGAATGAAGAAAAACTTACTAGGAATGATTACAATTGCTTCGAATGAAGAAAATCTTACTATGAATAATTATTGTATTAGTGGTTGTTTATTATGACTAGTAATGTTTACCTTCATCAAGGATTAGTTAAGATTTTCTATTCCAACCTGCTAAAAAAGTCCTGTTCAAATCCATCCAGCCGTTTCAGAGATTACTCGGAAATAACAGACAGACAAAAATTTTAAAAATTACGGTTTTTTGGCACATGTAACATATTTGTTCATATGCATGGAAAAAAAATGCTTTTTGTTTTCAAATTTACAAATAGATACTCCAAGTTAATTAAATATAGATTATGAAGCGTTAAAATCTTATGAAGTAAACTGCAAAGTTAAATAAAATATTGTCGACCCCTGACTGTCCGATATGTTGTTCACATTTCCATATGAAAATTGCCATAGACACCGAATGTATTTCTTAGCTCTTATATAAATAGGAAACTGAAAATAAGTTATTTCATAGAAAGGCAAGAATTAAAAACTGTACATCTTGGACGGGTGAAAAAATACAAACAGAGTGACATTAATACATAAAATAATAACTGGCAAAAGTAAAATATAAAATCCCCCTTTTTTAAAGCTTTGGGGGCTGATTTCCGAAAAAAATAATGACTGATGTTTTGTCGTGACAAAAAATCCACATGTCATTTTTAGGTAGATATAAAGTACCGATGAGATGAGCGTCGGTGGCTCAATGGTGTGGACTGTCGCCTTCCTACCGGGAGGGCTGAGGTTCAAATCCCGACACGTACCAATGTGTTTTCGAATTTTCGAAAATATATGAACGTTATCCGATGCTCTTACGGTGAAGGAAAACATCGTGAGGAAACCTTCATGCCCGCCTGCGAAGAGATTCAAAGGTTGTTTGTGAAGTCGTCCAATCCGCACTGGGCCCGCGTGTGGACGACTATGGCCTAATCACCCTATACGGGTAGGCTCGTGCCCCTCGGTGGGGACGTTTAATGAGCTGATGATGAAAGTACAGATGACCGTCTATCACCTTACCAGACTTCATCGAAATACGTCTAGCCGTTTAGGCACAAACGATTTACATACAGACAGATAGACAAAAAAAATTGTGCGATATTCTTTTGATAATGATAAATAGTTTGCATACAAAATTATAGCTTCCTGCCTAGAAAATTCCGAAAAGTCCGGTATAATACCTCCCTCCTCAATGTTAAGGCATGGAGTTGATTTCCAAAAAAAAATGCATGCAAGCTTTCATTTGCAGACGAAATCTTGTGTCTATCGATCGTTGTTGGCTGTTTAACTTTGAAAATCTCGAAAGTTTGATATAAATGTCCCCCTCTTTTGAGAATTCAGGGACTGATTCCAGGAAAAAATATGCAAGATTAATTCATTGTGACAATATATAGTCCTCAAACTTATACACCTTCGCAAATAATGCATTAATAGAGAATTATTATTTGCAAAAAAGAAGACATAGAAAGCTCGTAGCGTGATAAATACGCTATCTAACACTGAAAGAATTTTTTAAATTGGTCCAGTAGTTCCTGAGATTAGCGCGTTCAAACAAACAAACAAACTCTTGAGCTTTATAATATTAGTATAGATTTAAAACCCACAAAACAGCATCAAACATAAGTAGGTGCCTACACTGCCTGGTCTTCTTATAGCCATGCCGAGTGGAAAAGCCTGTGCTCTTCAGTGGTTCGCTACAGGCAATGTAATTGAAAGTCAAACAAGTCTCAAAGGTACGATATCGTTTAATTTATATTCCGACATCGTTACCCTGTTTTAAGCGGATTATAATAACGTTGAAAGCATTTATTTGCCCACTAGGGGACTTGGTAATATAAAGATTAGAAACTATGTTAGTACAATTGATAAAATTAATAAATATCTAATTATTATATATTTTAATATGGCCTAAAAGTATTTTGCAATAAACACTGTTAACATACATTGAACTGAAACAAAAAATATATTTTTCATCGTAAACCCGTGTGGGGTATGAATGTGTAATCTTGAAAAATTATATCGAAATTTCTAATACCATTTTTTAATAAAATGAATACTTTGCTCGAGAGACACTTCCAAAGTTGAAAAAAGGTGTTCCTCCCCCTTTAATTTCTAAACTATGGGGTAGATAAAATAAACAAAAAATATGATGTACGTGACTATGAAATCTAACGATTTCTGATGTGTAGGTTTTTTCTTATACGTCATAAACGGTGAACCACTATTTTTGCATATAAAAACTGTACTAGCCTAAGTAAAAAAAAATGTTGCTTACTGCTGCGGAACCCTCCACGGGCATGTCCGACTCGCGCTTGGCCACTTTATTATAATGTATTTGTTTAAATGATTGGATTAAGACTTACTAATATTTACTAATACTTTAACCTGGCGCAGTCCACTACACGACTACGTACAACCTACTCCACATTTACTGCTGGACATAGATGTCAATTTTGCGCCAGATATTCGCTTTTCACATCCAGCCTCCTCCAGCGACCTTTCGCATGTCGTCGGTCCGGAGGGTGTCCTACGCTACGTTTGCCAATACGTGGTTCCCACTCCATAACACGTCTGCTTCAACGGCCATCGGTTCTGCGACATACGTGGCCAGCCCACTACCACTTCAACTTGCTAATCCGGCGGGCTATGTCGGTAACTTTAGTTCTCTTACGGATTTAATCATTTCTGATCTTATCCCTAGGACCTGGGACTCCGAGCATAGCTCGCTCTATTGTGCGTTGAGTGACTTTGAACTTGTGAACCAATCCCGCAGTCAGTGTCATGTCTGTCTCAGTTAAATTAAAATAAAATACTCGTTAAACATCATGAACAGAAAATAATCATAATATTAATTACGAATGTTAAAAATACTCATATCTGAAACAAATAATAAAATACTTCATACTTACTATAAAACCTATGAAAAACTGTTGAAAAAAATTATATATAAATTTAAAAAAATCAATAATATTCATATGTACAATAAAGCAAATAACAAAATTAAAAATATGTGGCAAATAATAAATCAGGAAACAAACAAAAATAACACAATTCACAAACAAAATATAAAACTTAAAATCAATAATGAAAATATGTCAAACCCTAAGCATATAGCAGCAACAATTATTTTGCTGAAATATCCAATAAAAACCTTCACATAAAAATAGTAACAACTCGTACATAAGAAGTAACACAAAGACCATCCAAAATACCATGTTCCTCAGCCCAATAGAGCCCCAAGAAGTCCATAAAATTATATCAAATCTTAAAAATAAAACTAGCCATGGAATTGATGAAATACCTACAATATTAATAAAAAAATGTAAAGAACATTTAATTTTACCATATACTTTGTTGATAAATCAGTCTTTTTCTGAAGGCTGCTTTCCAGATGCACTAAAAATTTCCTTATTAAAACCAGCACATAAAAAAGGTGATAAATCAGATCCAAGTAATTATCGCCCGATTACATTATTACCAACGTCATCCAAAATAATTGAACAAGCAATGTCAAAAAGATTATACTCGTTCCTCGAAAAATATAATTTATTGGATGAATCTCAGTATGGCTTTAGGAAAAACAAATCTACTTCACTAGCAGTATTTAAATTCATTCAAAATATTCTTAATACGATAAATAATAAAACATACGCCATTGGATTATTGCTTGACCTCAGCAAGGCATATGACAGAGTACAATATGATATTCTTTTGGATAAACTCTACAAATCAGGAATAAGAGGAATAACATACAAATGGTTTAGATCGTACCTTTCAAATCGCAAACAATGTGTTGAATTAGATCATACAGACTTTGCAACAGGAAATGTGAAACAAGTAAGATCAGAACTGGTAAATATACATAATTCTATACCCCAAGGCAGTGTGTTGGGATGCATTTTATTTATTATCTACATAAACGACTTGCCAGAAATAATAAATGAACATTGCACATTTTTGCAGATGACATATCCATTTCAATACCGTGTAATAATATAAATGAATTAACTCAAAAGTTAAATAGTACTTTAAAACTCATACATCACTGGCTTAATCAACATAACTTGTTACTTAACCTTGACAAATCTAAAATAATGCAATTTCGACCATATCAAAAATTACCACTTAACATTAAATATAATTACAGTAATACTCAAATCAAAACTGAACCTTCAACTTCTCTTTTGGGAATTGAAATAGATTGCCATTTGAACTGGAAATCTCATATACAAAACTAAGTAACAAACTTTCATCTTTTATTTATGCATTTAACCAACTGAAAAGAGTCACAGATACGAAAACAGCACTCACTGCATATTATGCATACGCACACTCAAGAATGGTATATGGTATTGTTCTATGGGGTAATAGCACAGCCATACATGATATATTTGTGCTTCAGAAAAAATGTGTAAGAATACTATTCAATCTTGATCAATTAACATCGTGTAGATCATACTTCATAGAACATAATATACTTACTGTAACATGCCTCTATATATTAGAATCCTGTAAATTTGTAAAGAAATACCACAACCTTTATTCAGCCAATACTAAAATTAGAAGAAATAATAGATATAAAAATAAACTTAATTGTCCGCAGGCTAAATCCCTACAAATAGTTAGATCAGGCCCATATTGGATGACTATATCGATTTATAACAATATACCAAACAAAATAAAAGAATTACTAAACTATACTATTTTCACAAAAACACTAAAAACACATCTCTTACAAAAAGCATATTACACATTAAACGAATTTTTTGAAGATAAGGAGTAATAGACTGTTAAGCTAATAAACTTATGTATCTCGGTTATAAATANAATGTATTTCTTAGCTCTTATATATAGGGAACTGAAATAAGTTATTTCATAAAAGGAAAGAATTAAAAACTGTACATCTTGGACGGGTGAAAAAATACAAAAGAGTGACATTAATACATAAATATACTGGCAAAGTAAATATAAATCCCCTTTTTTAAAGCTTTGGGTGATTTCCGAAAAAAATAATGACTGATGTTTTGTCGTGACAAAAAATCCACATGTCATTTTTAGGTAGATATAAAGTACGATGAGATGAGCGTCGGTGGCTCAATGGTGTGGACTGTCGCCTTCCTACGGAGGCTGAGTTCAAATCCCGACACGTACCATGTGTTTTCGAATTTTGAAAATATATGAACGTTATCCGATGCTCTTACGGTGAAGGAAAACATCGTGAGGAAACCTTCATGCCCGCTGCGAAGCGATTCAAAGGTTGTTTGTGAAGTCGTCCAATCCGCACTGGCCCGCGTGGACGACTATGGCTAATCACCTATACGGGTAGGCTCGTGCCCTCGGTGGGTGTTTAATGAGCTGATGATGAAAGTACAGATGACCGTCTATCACCTTACCAGACTTCATCGAAATACGTCTAGCCGTTTAGGCACAAACGATTTACATACAGACAGATAGACAAAAATTTTGTGCGATATCTTTTGATAATGATAAATAGTTTGCATACAAAAATTATAGCTTCTGCCTAGAATTCCGAAAAGTCCGGTAATACCTCCTCCTCAATGTTAAGGCATGGAGTTAATTTCCGAAAAAAAAGTATGCAAGCTTCATTTGTGAGAAAACTTATGTCTATCGATCGTTGTTGGCTGTTTACTTTGAAATCTCGAAGTTTGATATAATGTCCCCCTCTTTGAGAATTTAGGGACTGATTCCAGGAAAAATATGCAGATTAATTCATTGTGACAATATATAGTCCTCAAACTTATACACCTTCGCAATAATGCTTATAGAGAATTATTATTTGCAAGAGGCATGAAAGCTCGTAGCGTGATAAATCGCTATCTAACACTGGAAATTTTTTATTGGTCAGTAGTTCCTGAGATTAGCGCGTTCAAACAAACAAACAACTCTTGGCTTTATAATATTAGTATAGATTTAAAACCAAAAACAGCATCAACATAAGTAGGGTGCTACACTGCCTGGTCTTCTTATAGCCTGCCGAGTGGACGCTGTTCTTCAGTGGTTCGCTACAGGAATGTAATTGAAAGTCAAACAAGTCTCAAGGTACGATATCGTTTAATTTATATTCCGACATCGTTACCCTGTTTTAAGCGGATTTAATAACGTTGAAAGCATTTATTTGCCCACTAGGGGACTTGGTAATATAAAGATTAGAAACTATGTTAGTACAATTGATAAATTAATAAATATCTTATTATTATATATTTTAATATGGCTAAAAGTATTTTGCAATAAACTGTTAACTACATTGAACTGAAACAAAAATATATTTTCATCGTAAACCCGTGTGGGGTATGATGTGTAATCTTGAAAAATTATATCGATATTTCTAATACCATTTTTTAATAAAATGAATACTTTGCTCGAGAGACACTTCAAAGTTGAAAAAGGTGTTCCCCTTTTAATTTCTAAACTATGGGGTAGATAAATAAACAAAAAATATGATGTACGTGACTATGAAATCTAACGATTTCTGATGTGTAGGTTTTTTCTTATACGTCATAACGGTGAACCACTATTTTTGCAATATAAAACTGTACTAGCCTAAGTAAAAAAAATGTTGCTTACTGCTGCGGAACCTCCACGGGCATGTCCGACTCGCGCTTGGCCATTTATTATATGTATTTGTTTAAATGATTGGATAAGACTTACTAATATTTACTAATACTTTAACCTGGCGCAGTCCACTACACGACTAGTACAACTCCACATTTACTGCTGACATAGATGTCATTTTGCGCAGATATTCCGGTCCTTCGCTTTTCATCCAGCCTCTCCAGCGACCTTTCGCATGTCGTCGGTCCGGAGGGTGTCCTACGCTACGTTTGCCAATACGTAGTTCCACTCCATAAACGTCTGCTTCAACGGCCATCGGTTCTGCGACATACGTGGCCAGCCCACTACCACTTCAACTTGCTAATCGGCGGGCTATGTCGGTAACTTTAGTCTCTTACGGATTTAATCATTTCTGATCTTATCCCTAGGACCTGACTCGAGCATAGCTCGCTCTATTGTGGCGTTGAGTGACTTTGAACTTGTGAACCAATCCGCAGTCAGTGTCATGTCTGTCTCAGTTAAATTAAAATTAAATATCGTTAAACATCATGAACAGAAAATAATCATAATATTAATTTACTTATATAAAGAATTTAATGTAATACTTTACTACTTCGGAAAAAATAAAAGTAGATAAAAAATATAACCTACACAAAACATTTAGAAACGTCCTTCCGCGATACAAAGGTCGACCGGCTCTTTCATCTAAACGTAAAGCTTTATTCGCCAAATTAATTTCAAAAGACACTGAGTTTTATTGAATTGATGTGGCAATTTCACAGCTATCGAACCTGGTGAACGAGCGCGGTAAGCCTTAACTGGAGCATACCGATTGTGATTAATTGCGAGTGTTGCCACCTTAGCCCTTTTGTAGTTAGATCTAGCACTTTTTAGTATAGGTGAACTCCTTTTTAACCATTTACCCCGAATAGGGCAATCTAGCTCTTTCTCGCTGTCTTGAAAATATTACCAAATTATTACGTTTTCGATATGCTATCAAGTACTTTTTTGCTATTTCATCGGTTATGACGACGTTTTTTGAGACGCTCTAAAAAATAAAACGGCTTCATGACATGATTATTTCAGCATTTTTAAAACAGAAAATCTTTTGATGTTCAATCTGGCCCTATCTAGCCCCTTTGAACTTCTCAAAAAGCCCTTTTTTCTAAAACAAAGGTGGCAACACTGATAATTGCCCCAATCATCGGGTCGCACGGTTCTAATAAATTTAAATTACATTGGAAAAAAGTTCAGCTGTTGATTTTTCTACGGCACGTGATGGTTTTATATAGTATCCGATTTTTCGTCTAATTGGACTGAAGTTGTTTAATAATAATCATCATCAGCTCATTAAATGTCCCCACCGAGGGGCGCGAGACTACCCGTAAAGTGTGTGACGTAGTCGTCCACGCAGGCCCAGTGCGTATTAGCCGACTTTCCACACAACCTTTGAAAACAAATAAATTTAGTAATAAGCGTCGGTGCGCCCAACCGCAGTGGGCCGCGTGGACGGCCTATACACCCTATACGGTAGACATATATACACATATATTTGTAAACATATATATATATAATATTATATATTATATTATATATATATATATATATATATATATTATATATATATATATATATATATATATATATATATAATATTATATATAAATAATATATATATATATATATATTATTTGTAAATACTAAAACACGCAATACAAACAGGCATGTTCTTGCTCATTAATGTTTGTACTGCTCGGGGATCGAACCCGGAACCGTTAGTGTAGTAGCAAATTGTTCTTTATAAAAATAAAGAAGTTAGGATTTTTTTGCTAGCATGTCCCCCGCCTGTCACCTGAGACTATGTACGGTATCTTATACCCGGTAATTTTACGAAAATTTATGTTGTACAAAATACCATGTATATATATTTGTGTTGGTGAAGATATGTTTCGTGCCTTCTCTCAAGGTATAATAAATGATGTTTCATTTGACAATAAACCTAAATACAACGCTATATCAAAATAAACAAGTCTTTATTCAGATAAGGTCCATAAACACGAATGTCAAATGAACCCACCACACATGAAATTGGCTGTAACCTCTGGCTACAGCCAATTCCTCATCTTACTAGTTTTTTCCAGAGTTAAATAATATTTATAAGAGCTAACTTGGGTGTAGACTCGGTACTGAGTCGTCTAGGTAGGTACCACTACAGTGCCAGATATCGTCCCGTGAAACAGGAGCATTATGCACTTTTGTGTTTCGGGATGAGGTCACTGTAGCTAGTAAAATTACCGGATATAAGGGACCTAACATCTGTTGTTTAGTACAGTGCAGCGCACTGCACAGCATGATGGTGAATAATAACTGTTTTTCAGTTGTAGGTCTCCTTCATTGTCGCTCTGTCATGGTCAGGCGTATCACTTACCATCGGTGAGCACCTGACCGTCCTGTTCACTTGTAACATAAAAAATAAATATAATTAAGCTCCATTAATTACATGTACTTAAAAGATGTGATGAGTAAATGTAGGTACGGAAACTCGTGAAGAGTGATTAATGAAAGCACGGGTGTCGAGTCTTATTCCTAGCTAATTCCGATGTAAATTTACTTCAAATCCAGTTCA
>PQWD01004385.1:0-18781 GCA_019425675.1 Leucinodes orbonalis
GCATGGTTGTCGTACTTCAAACTCACCGAAGTACTTTCCTGAAGGTGGTAACAGATATATGCGCCGACCTCGTCACGTCCTGACGAAGGGTTGAGCTATGTATGAGGAATCTTCAAGCTTTGCATGGCTAATCTCAACTTCTACATGTTGTAATGGGAAACTTCAACGCTAAAGTGGGAGTACAGGACCACGACGTGTCGAAAATTTAACCTCACAGACCCAATCAGATTGGAGCGCAGGAATCACAAGGGGCAGATGCTGGTTATCTGCCTCAAAATGGAAGGGCTCTTTTTAATAAATTTTGTCTTCAAGGAGAATCGTTCAGAAGAGAGTACAGGTATGCCCGAATCTGTGACAAGGAACGAACTAGATTTTATTATGGCGGCTATGGATAATGGTCAACAGATACAGTTTCAATTGGAACTCGAAAATCAATTCGCCTCTCTGGAAACCACAGGCAACGTGGACGAGTCCACCGACTACGTGATGAAGTGCTGTGCACACTGGGTTTTGAGGATTTCCCGCCGATTAACGAGAAAAGTCATCCAGATTATTCTCAAACCGAAACTGGACTGATAAGCCTGAGGCTGAGATGCCATTGTGACCGATGTTGGTTTGCTGGAATATAGGTCTTCAAGCGGATATAATAACTGTTCGCAGAGGACCTCAACTGTTTCAAATAAAGATTCATTCGGGACTTTTATAGACTAAGCAGAACAAGGGGTAAAGTTTCCAGAAACTACTTGGTTGGAGCTTGAGACAACAGACCGGCAATACTCACGAACTCGCCCACAAACTCTGAAGACATAGTATTTTTTATGGATGACTCTATTCGTCGAGCGCAAATCAGCCACTGACCGGGAACCGAAGATCCAAAAGCAGTGGAGTGAGTGCGCACTGAGCAACAGAAGCCAAGTGATGACGGTATTAACGACAGAGCTAGGAGGCTCTGTGGCAAGCGGTAGGCACCGTCTTTGGGACGGTTATTGGAGCTCTTAAAGGCCGTCATCCACGGGGAATAACACCGGAATCGTGATCTAGATGCGTCATTATTCTTGTTCTTTAAGATGGGTAATAACTCCTCTTGAAGAATTATAACACCGGTTGTGACCTTATGTGAATCGTGAACAACATCGTCTCACAATAAGACTTGAAAGAAAGAAAGAATAAACATTTATTTGACCCAAAATACAAAACAAAACAATAATACAAAAATAAACCAAAGTAACACGTGTAAAAGAAAAGACTAACCAAAAAAGAATCAAATAAAAGACAAATGAACAAAAATAAACACAATAAAAAAAATAAAACAAAGTTATTTGTGGTCAAATAGGGCCCTGCTCAGCTTATACTGCCGGGTGTCATTTACAGTTTCAATGCTTCATCAACTTCGCCAGCGGCAGCGCTGGTGTTCTGACGAGCCAAAGTGACGATGCAAAGCATAATATATATTATATTCAATAATACAATTCATAAACCAAATACACTTGAATATAATAATAATGTAAACTTCTATGTGCTTGGCTGCTTACATAAAAGTAGATAAAGTAATGTATATATAATAATAATACTAAATAATAACAATATGAAATAAATGTCAATGTCACCACATTTTTTCCGATGCTCAAATGGCTGCACAGGTATTAATCTTAGCCTGTATTTCTGAATAATTTAAAATAAAAAAAAATTTACCTATCAAACATCAGAAAAACCAAAACTTTAATTGGTTAACTTATTTCAATTACTACCTACTTGTTTTATGAAATGAAAATTTACAACTGCCACGACCTGCCAGCTGTAAAAATAGCATGAATTATAGAAGACCATTCCTCCACATTTTTGCATGATCAAAAGGGAAACCTTGGGTTGCGGAGTCGACAGTGAGTTGAACGTTTAAAAATGACACTCACCCCTCATACAACTGCTTCGGACTGCCACTTAAAAACAACCGTAAGTATAGGCTTAGCACTCTTGTTTTGATAAATATTCGTTTGAGGTGATTCTGAATAGTGCCAATTTGATTTTAGGTTACGCCAGAGGCGGGAGAATTGTTCAAAACGTGTGGCGGCGTACTGAAGGAGCCGCGAATGCGTATACGTGTAACGAGTTCAAGGATGTAAGTGCAGGCTCTTCTGGTACTTTGCGCTCCTGGGCCACACAAGCTTCTGGTGAAGTATTTGCTTACCTGTGTTAACTATACCAAACAATAATGATTGCAGGTGCAGCTTTCCTACGAGGACTCCATGTTTAATATTGTGCAGTGTTAGAAATGGTTGTAATGTGTGAACGGGGGGGTATGTGAAAAAGAAATCGAGCACAGGCGTTTGAATCTCTTTGTATTAATTTTACTGTTTGGATATAAGAGGCATGGTCCCATAAACTGTATCCAGTAATAAGCTGGCTAATATAAGAGCTTCGCACAATTTGACCCTCAACTCTCGCATATGTATGGCATATTTTTACATAACTCTTAACGGTAAAACCTGTTCTGGCACATTCAGTGAGGTGCTTTTCAAAATTAAGGCTGGTTCAAGAACGACTCTAAACTCGGACCTCATCAAACACGGCAAATAGGTTACCATCATGCTGATGTGAGTAGGAGTTTGCCTAGATATTATTGATATGCTTTTTAGAGCCCCATTAATCATAATTTGATTTGATGGGTTAATAAGGACATGGGAGTTACAACATAAGGATATTTGTTTCAGGTCTTCGATTATTTAAGCCACAGCTAGCAGAATTTGAGGTCAAAATGATAATAAGCTGAAGATCATCAGCATAAATCTGGAACCCACAGTGCCGATGCAGTTGGTTATGCTTGCGTATAATAAATAAAGGATAGCCCAAAAATTGAGCCTTGGGGACACCCCTTTCAATTGGAAGCAAGCAGAAACGCGACTTAACCTCCGTGCACCACCCACAGCTCAAACATGTCGTCTACTGTCAGGTAACTATGAACCATTTGACTGTTTTTGGATCAGCTCCATAGTAAAGGCAAGCTTTGATAATAAATAGGGGATATAGGCTAATCGAATCAAGCGGGAGAAAGTCTACAAAAGTAGTATGGTGCTTTGCCTGTAAAATCTTGAGCACAAGGAATATTGTGACACCGTCATGCAGCGCAGTTCCGTGCCATACCCCCTGCGGAAGCCAATTGGTTTGCTAGTAGTATGTGATTGTCCTCCAAAAACTTTGTGATGGTGCACCCACACGCGTTTCTGTGATTTTTTTGACATGTCATGGTAGTAAGACTTATTGGCCTAAGATCCTTTAGGGACATGGGCTGGCTTCTTTAGGAAGAGGTTTTACGACTGCTACTCAGCTCTCTGGGATTTGCCTTCCAGAATTGATTCTGTTTTACCATCTCGTTATAGTGAAAGGGTCTGTGGTAAGGTACGAAGTAATATCCAGAGAGATATATATTCACACGCTGCGCGTTGGACTTTCAGCTCATTATGGCTTTTGCAATGGCATGCCTCACTACAGGTTGTAGTTTGAAGGTTGCCGTCATGCTGTGTTTCCATGAATGTTAAATCAGATGATTGTACACTGCATATTTCCTGTATGTTAAGAAATGGGTATTTATCAAATCTGGATTATAAATGATTGGCCACTGGCAGCTACTTTTTTTGTTAGGTATACAGGGTTATTTTTTCATTTGCCCAAAGTTTTTTTGCCCTCTTATGGCAAGTTATTATTAATATGTTGTTGATTAAAAGAAATTCTTTTTCGGCTTTCGATTGCTGCTATCTACGTGCTCTTGTCTTGTAGGGTTTTGTAGGCACTGTCGCCGTTCGCTTTATATTTTTATGAAATGCGTTTCTATATTTGCAATCATTTCTTTACAGTGTCAGTTATCCAGGGATGCGGGGGGTGCTGAAAATCTACGTGTTTTCAAATGGGGGTGTAGTTCGAAATGGTGAAATGTCTCTGTGAATTGAATCAACATGCTATAATGTCATTCGCCATAGAACTGTGACATTAATCAGAACTCAAATATGTTTAACTGGACGTCCGAAGAGAATGCTGTTTAGTAGCGATTTACCCTGGTTGGAGTTGGTTTGGTTTTTTTAGTCTTAAATTCTCAACACCATTGCATGACCTCGCCAATTCAGGGGAACTGATTTACTGTAACATTAAGGACGTAGAGATATCTGTGCATATCCACATCAATCAGAGTTCTACTGTGGTCGTGATAATGGATAGGTTGTTTAATTACTTGCTTAAGTGTGTACTAAAAGTGAACTGCTGAAACGCATGGACATGCCATCACTGGCACTAGACATATCGATATTAAAGTCCCCTAGAAGTATTATGACCGTCCTGTGTCGAAAAAGGAGGTGCTGGAGCAGTAACTGCTCCAAGAAAGTGTGAACATCCAAAGGTTGGTCTGTATGCCGTTCCAAACCATAATCACCTGGTTATTAATTTTATACTACCACATTGCTCGCGATGCAACTATGGGGTGTGGGTAACACCGAAGAGTATAAACCTTAGTATGTAAAACCACCCCACCACCTCGGCCTCCCCGAATGTGATCAGGTTCTCGGGGTGGTAAGCAAACGATAACCGGGCAATCTCGTGCATTATATAGTTCTTGTCATGTTCCAAACCATGTTCGTGATAGCCATGATGTCCGGTGTCAGATTCTCGATCGCAACGATTAATTCCTCCATGTTTTAGTGGCAAGCAGTGAACCGGGTTATAATGAAATCAAACTGTTAAAGTTGCGTACGTTAATCCATTTATCATATATATTGTAATTAATCAGAGTTTTTATTGTATTCATCATTGTATTTATATAAGATGCAGTGTAATTTTGTAAATAAGTAGTCTTTATGAGAATAGGAATAATAACATAAATAATACATTAACAAATTGTTTCAGATTTGAGGAGCGATAAATGAATGATTCGATATACTATATATATCAGATATTACTCAATTATAGTGGCTACTGTAAATGTTATTTTCACCTTCATAAATAAATACCATGCAGCACATACAATATTGATGTTTTTATCCCAAAGGGTTTTTATAGATTTTGTTAGAGATAAGCAATTTGTACATTTTTAATTAAACGAGTCTTTGTTATTCACTTATTAGCAAAATAAAGTAAAATAATGAAAATTGTGAATAGTTAGTATTATACAAATAAAGATTGGTGACACAATATGTTGTCTTGTAAAAAAGAGTTTTAAAACCTAGCTTTATAATTAAGTACTATACAGTCAAAACACCTCTGGTACGTCCTTCCTGCGAGCGAAATCGGACGCCGTTTACCGTCTCCCTGGCGAGAGCAAGATTTTCCTCCTTCGTCAGCAGTAATCTCCATATGCTGTGTTCGACAGATTTTATCCTCGCGGACCCGATGGAAGAGTTGCCGGTTCGTGAGGAGTGAGGCCTCATTGATAAAGACGCGCGCCGGTGACGCGGCAACCAGTGGGAAGCACGCGGCGGCGCGCGTAGTCGTCGCGCAGGCCGCGCCGGCCAGGCACCACAAGCGCGCGCGCGCCCGCTTCAACAGGCGCGCGCCACCCACGCGCTCCGCGTACACCACGTCACGCTCCTCCAGAAGCAACTCCCAACCGGTAGCCAGCACGCGAACGGGCGTGCATCGGTTTCGCCCTTGTCTCAGGGCAAATGACGATCTCAGGTTCAGACGAGGGCCTCTTGTTCCCTGGGGTGTTGTCGTTGAGTCAACTTGAGTCCGCAACAATGCTCAGCTCCGATATCTTGTCCGCATCACTGACGCGGGCGTGCTCCAGTGCTGCCACCTCTGCTCGACACCACATCCAATCTGGCGGCCACAGCCGAGAAAACGGACTCCCGTAGCTGAGCAATCATCCTCTGTAAGGCGCTCCGCATGCGAAGGATGAAGTCGAGCGAAAACATTCTCCACGGGATATAAGCTGAAAGGCCTGTTTTCTCTGCTAGAATATCGACTCGCGGCAACGCAGGGTGGAGAAGCGCGGCTTTTCTTTTCTGGCCTCGCCCCCCCCCATGCTCTTTACGCCCTCGTACGAGGTAAGAAAGGTGCATCCTTAATGGAGCCTCAAACCGCAGAAATTGGTGACCGCTGGATATTAGCATTATTTTATTATTTTATTTTTTTTCGCTCTCTGTTTATACCTAAAACTTAAGTTGATAATATTTTTTCTTAATTATCCCTTTGTATTATTTCAAATTACTTCAAAAAGATAAAAAAAAAAAAAAAAAAAAAAAAAAAAAAAGAAGACCAATGTTACGAGTTGACCCTGTATGTTCTGTGCCAGGTCCGCTCAGTGTTTTAAGGTAGCTAGGTTGCTTTAAAGCTTTGCGACGAAATTTTGCACTATGTTGACGATTTGCCCAGATTATTTTTCTTGGGGGGTCGGTAGGCAAATTAGACGGTTTTTTGAAAAATAGAAGAACAGTCTACGTGCACTATGATATTAAAGTACTCACGATTTGCAACCAAACGAATCTTTGATTACATTTAAAACCATTGACATTGAACTATAACTGTCAACTATACACAGTTTGAGTCACACCTTTGCACTTATTTTGGAAATAGGAAACAGTTTAGTCTGATCACTTTTTATATTTTTTTTTTACTTTTTAACACTGTAACTCAACGACCGTACGTGTGACGAGACACTTGCGTGACGTACTCCTCGACTTGACAAGTTTGGTCGTTTAGCAGATGGTTATAGGAAAATCCATTATTATGGTAAATTACTGTATTTGGCAAATAGTTTTAGGCACCCACCCACGGCTTAGGTTTAGCTATCAGAAGTGTGTAATTTATTACACACTTGCACTTTTAATAAGTCATAATGAGTAGTTTTCGCAGAGTTAGTTATTAATTTTCATTGTTGATATGAACACCATATTCAACATAAATATGACAAAAAATTTGTTATGTATCTTCAAATTGTTTAAGTATCTTTCCTTAGATGTCGACATCGCGTTAATTTGTAAACTTTACTTAAAAAGTACTATACCCAAATCGAGCCTATATAAAATAGAAATCTGTGAATACAACTAATGATGATAGACAAAGACGACATAAGATTTTGTAAAGTAAAAACTCCGAAAATTAATAGGTAAAATTTTGTAGTAGAATATGTGTAATTAATGAACATATGTATGAACTACTGTTTTTCACGACACCAACTTCTCAAGCAAACTTCTGCGGCCCGGCATTGGCACTCACATTGGCAGTGTTGGCCCTTGTAGAAAATCTGACGACCGCTGGTTAGAGAATACGTCACCAGCCAAACTGCGCATTACATATCCGGCAAACAATAATGGGTATCTTAATCTGGGGGCACGGCAGTGCCCGCCCACGTCGAGCGCGAAGCATACCGCCGTACCATCCTTTCTACAGGATCTCATTCGCCGCATTTTCAGGCCCGATTGAGAGAACCTTTGGATAGTACCAGAGCGCTGAAATTTTCGTCATCTAGTAAGATAATAATAATTCTTTAATCCAAATTAAGTCTGTAGGTCTTTAGTTCCGACGTTAAGCGAAAGCAAAGTTTCGCATTTTCGACAGACCTCACTCACTCACTCATCTGATCATCAAAATGAACTAGTACTTCCCATTAACTCAGAAAGCTGAAATTCGGTACAGATTGGGTTTAATGGCTACATAAAGGGAAAACTAGTGAAAATTCGAAAATCGATAGATCTGGAGTCCCTGGTGCCTGCTTAGATAACAAATCATCAAAAAACTAGTATCTCCATTAATCGAGCTGAATTTGGTACAGAGTCAGGGTTTAATGGTTACTAAGGGAAAACTATAATATTGGATAATCGAAGATCTGGAGTACCTGGTGACCCTGCTTAATACAAAAGAGCCAGCCAAACTATAAGAGATTGACATACCGCTTTAAACAATATATATTTAACAAGAAGTCGGGGGCAGGGATGCCCCGCCAAGTCGAGCGCGCTAGACAATACAAACAGACATGTTGGTGCACACAAATATTTGTAGGTACTGCGCGGATCGAACCGGAACCCTTGGGCAGTAGCCGACGTTTCATCCATTAACCCATGGGTCGTCTATATTCCTTTCAGTTTCTACAAAAAGAAAATCCCACAAAACATTCTGTAAAAAATCTAGCCAAGTTCGATGGAGCTGCTTGATTATCTCTAAAAAGTAATGAATCAGAACAAAGACGTGCAAGTCTAAGGTTCCTTACTGCAATTAATTAATTATTATGGTTGATGTTGTGTGACTTGACATCGAGACTTGGCTAGATTTTTTACAGAATGTTTTTGGTGGGATGTTACTTATTTCTTCAGCCATACAGTTAAGACTAGTATTAGCATTTGGTTCAGATATTTTGATGTTCCAGATTGAAGGGAGGGACAGGTGGTGAAATCATAGAATACTTTGATTATCTTCTAAGTGTCAGTTTGTCCGAGACCACGGTAACTGCCAAGTCACCGCGGGAGAATAATCATAATAATAGTATTAACGTGAAATAATCCTCAAAATTGGTATTGTTTTAATGTATACCTTGACTGGTTCAGTTCTGCAAAACTCAACGAACTAAACCACGGACGCAGATTCCGAACAGGTGAGACAAAACGCATAACACTCGGTTGGTTGTCTACTCGATTAATAACATAAATCAAGTCAAAAACCATACTAAAATGCGTAATGGATATAAAATAATACATCGAAAGACTATTGATATCTAATAGGTATTAAGTAATCTTATACAGCGGGACTTATCTAAGTTAATATTTGTTGGATTTCCATGATTGAGTGTAGGTATTTAACATTTGTCAAGCATTAACCAACGCTAGATCAAAACAATTAGTGGTTTGCTAACAATTATGCAAAATAGCATAATGGGAAATTATTGCATACACACATCTAATTTATTATAGTGTTCTCTTAAACACGAGATCACTAATTGTACCTGGAAATGATAGAATGGAGGATATAATGATTTATTACAGGTATTATTAAGAGCCTATATTCATCATAATTATGATTTGTATGAACGAATTCAATCTTATAGAAAAGTTTTCGGTTATTAACTGTGTAGAAAATGTTTTTTTTAATAAAAAAAAACATAAATGATTTGTTTTAATTTAAAAAACACGTTTGCCAATACATCTCTACTCCAGAACTCGTCTGCTCGCACTGTCACTTCATCTTGCTGATCCGGCGAGCTATATCTCATTATCTTTAGCAAATTAAAAATCCATGATTATTAGGGCAAATTTTGTTTTGTTGTGTGTAATAATATTGATAAATATTATATCCTTTGTACCATAGTTTATGATAAGCAATTAGGATGAGATTAAATGGGTATCTAGTAAACTTTACTATTGTAAATGAATGTTGTTCCAAATATGAGCAAAAAATCGAATCATATTCTTCGTACATGTCTGGATAGCTTCTTCCTACATACAGATAGAAAACTTACTAAATTAATATACACTCAGTAGATTCATTAACTCTCGCGAATATAATGTAGCGAGTAATAATAATAACAGGTTATGACACACTTATAGGAAGTAAAATTATTATTTGAGATTATTGTAATTAAATAGCTTACTTAACCTCGTCCTCGAAGTCAACCTACACGAAACGATAATGAACCATAATCAGCGGAGGAATCGTTATACCCGTATAGGTACCCTAATAAAATTAGTCATAACAGCAAATGTCAAAGAGTCAAGAATCATTTACTTAAATTCGCATCTAATTTGAAATTTTGATCCACATTTCTTAGTTCGATAGCGTATTCATGTTAATGGGTAAAAAACGATTAAAACATATTTCTGTGCGAAGTTACAATATTTTTGGTGAATTAATTTATATAATCGTACCCATGTGATACCGTATAAAAGCTCATCTGTGTGTGTGCGACTTAATGTCTCAATCTTTCCAACCCCCTTGCGCAAAAATAATACTGCGGTTCCAGTTTCACCAGGGTGGGACGCCATGAAATTACTGGATACTTGTTAAAGCTTAGAGCCATCAGCAATTACCTGGTAAAGCTGTAAAGGGCATTGGCAGCCAAGTAGATAAGGCTAAGAGGTCGGCAGTATACAGTTCGTTATTTATTAAGAAATCTAGACACTGAGTAGTATGCTTCTCACTTAATGTAAAAACGAAACAGCCAAGTCATAAATATTAAATGATATGTAGAAGTTGTTGAAGTAAGGGTCGGTAGAGTTAAGCCAAGTAGATTCAGAAGCTTGGCCGATCAAGAAAACACTAAAAATTGTTATTGAAAAAAAAAACATTTTTCAATTAGGAACCTGGATTGACCCTATCATATCACAAAGCATCGGAATGAATCAAAGCTCGCTTTCAACGCTCGAGTCAAATGGTTGAAATCCATCAGCATGAGCGATGATTTATATCGGAGAGGGCGCGTACCTCAGGCGTGTTCGAGGGTTACCAGTGAAAGGCTGCGCAGCCTCCCGCGGCGGCCGGTGCGCCGCTACCTACCTCCTCACCGTCAGGTGGCGTACAAATAGCGCAATAAATACCAGCTTATCGCAAATCAGCTCGTCTCACCGTGGGGCGATTTATTCATGAGCCCCTCGCATATGCTTAACCCCTCTTACATTTATCATCGGCACGTAGCTCAGTCAATTAAATTAAACCGGACCGACCGATGATAGCAACGCACCAGATACGAGATTTTCCCATACGCGCGTTATTTATCGCTGTGTAATTTGTATTTGTATTATTGTCTCGATTTATGTACGATTTATCGACAAATTGCTTTTTTGATGCGGCCGACGCGCGTTTTCAAGTTTGCAGTTTAACTTAGTTATTGCGTGTAGTCCAATGTTTATCTTCATAATGGACAGATTGATGACTTGGAATTTGTTTGCCATAACTATTGGATTAATTAGGCCGTAATAGTGATAGTATGTATACTTTAGAAATTAAACTAACCTCAACTGCTCGCTCACCAGTATTAGACCAATACCAGCACGGGGGCTAGCGGTCCAAAGCCAACCAATATTGAAAATGATTGAGGGATCCATTTGCACAATTCAATTGCATAGCTAAGAACGTTATAATGTAACTAATAGTAGAATGCCAGTGGCTCATTAGTGTTGACTGTTCCCTTTCGATCAAGAGAGTGCAGAATAAAATCCCGCCACGAACCAATGACTTATCAAATTTTATAAATTATAAATGTACGTTTATTTGACGGTCAAAGAAAATATCGTGACGAAACCTGCGCACGCCTATGAAGAAATTCAAAGGTTGTTCGTTAAGTCCGCATATCCGTATTAGGCCCGCGTGGACGACTAAGACCTATACACCCTATACGGATAGGTTCGTGCCACTCGGTGGGCCAAAATGTTATGTTGTGATCAAACTTTTATTTTTTAAATGGCTACCGCTGTTGGCCGCAGGTGGCCATAACAGCATCACCGGGCAAGTGACACGCGCAGATGGCTCTTGGCTTTAAAAAAATACTCAACAAGCCCATGGGCGTCTCAGAGCGTGACTCGAAGCTCAACTTATGGCGTTGCAAAGGACTAGGTAACATACTATATGTTTGAGGATGAAGGCGTCCGGCATACGACAGTTACAGGAAAATTACTTATTAATATCCACCGATATTCACCATCTAGCCAAAATTTAACCCTTTGACCACCAATGACGCCTTAAGGCGCCAGACACAATATTGTGTCTGGATTCCCGGCGTTCAATGAAATAAACAATACCCTTCTACGAATTAACTGGTAATCATTTTTTATAAAAAATAAAAAATCTGCAGTGTGGTTATAAAATTTATATCTAGGTATTATGTCGATGACTGTTTATTTATTTTAACGTTTAAGGAAATTCAGAACATAGCGGGAATCAAATATTTTCACCTACTAATAAATCATATTATACTACAATGATACCCAAAAGAAGCAATGAATAAAGGTTGTAGTATTATGTTGAAATTGAAGATAAACTTGTAATATTTAAAAAGACTGAAGCCTTAACTAGGATTTTTCCTTTTGATTCCCTGCCCGGATTCCCGTCCTTTACGGTTGGCTTTGATGTCAAAATAGAGAAAAATGAACCTATTTCATATTTACGATATTTTCATTATTGTGACAATTATCAACGATAAACGAAACAATGTAATTAAGGAATGAAAATACAGAGCAAGGGTTCTAATTTCAATAGCCATGAATATATTAAGCGTATCGGATTCAATTAAAATTGATTAATACGAATGCTTTTATATACGAGTATTTACTTGTATTCGATTGTGAACATCGATCATCTGTCACAAAGCCACTTCCTTCTCGCGTTCAGATTCACTCATTATGCAGTGCGCGTCGCATTTCAATGCTGTTGATCTTAAATTTGATTCATATGTGCCATGAAGACACTACATCAAATAATGCAACTCTGACAGTTCTATATTCAAATGAGTTAAACATTTTGTCATTGATACTTCGTTAAAACAAAAAAGGTTTTTTTAAGGAAACTGGTAACGCAACATTATATACTGATATAGTGTTGTGTTTCATCATGTACTCGGACTGGCGAGTACTTGAAGAGCTTACACAACCTATCCAATTGCACCGAGGAGTGGGACAGGGAGACGTTATATCTCTGAATCTGTTCACAGCTGCATTGGGAGATATGTTTAAACCCATTGAACGGGAATCCAGACACAATAGACAATCTATTGTGTCTGGCGACTTAAGGCGTCATTGGCGGTCAAAGGGTTAAGATGATCGGATGATCGATGGGAAAGGATTTGGCGTGGCGAGTACATCACTCACCTTCGATTTGCCGATGATACAATTTGTCATGGCAAAATCCATGAAGGGTTTAGGCACTATGCTCGAAACCCTAGATAGAGCTTTGCAATAGGTGGGTCTTAAAATGATCGTGAACAAGACGAAAATGATATATAATCCCGATATCAGTTGGGAATACTCCAAATGGGTAACTCCAATCCTACTTCGAGATGGAGGTTTCGTCGTCGGGTATTAAGTTGGGCAGCGTTCGGGAAGTTAAGGGAGATCCTTTCGTCCAACGTACCTCAGTGTCAATATATACATATTTATATATAACATTATACATTGGATTCCTCCGTCCAACTTAAAATTTTTTGGATTAAATTTCTGAAAAAAAAGATATACATTTATTTATATATATATATCACTATACAAAGGATTCCCTCTCCCCCAACTTTAAAGGTTTTGATATATTCATATTTATATATAACATTATACATAAGATTCCTCCGCCCAACTTTAAATGTTTTGGATTAAATTTCTGAAAAAATATATGTATATTCTGAAAAAAAATATATAAATATATATATACATTTATTGTTATATATATATCACTATAGAAAGGATCATCTCCTCTCCCCAGTGTAAAAGGTTTTGGGGTTATATATGTATCAATATTTACATCAGTATACATAGGATTCCCCCCTCCCATTTTTAAAGGTTAAAGGTTCAATTTCTGAAAAAAAAAAACCTATTTATATATTAATAAAGGGTTTGGGGTCAATTTCCGAAAATAAACCTATAATATATATGACTTTAAATGTTTTGGGATAAGTTTCTGAAAAAAAAAATTATACATACATACATAGTACACACATATATATATGCTTTCTACCTTAAAAACTGCGAAAAATCGGATATGATACTTCCTTCCCTATTTCAAGGTTTGGGGGTGGATTTAAAAAAAAAGCCATATTTTTTCGTTTCTGACAAATAGTCAAAGACCAAATTTCAGCGTCGTACTACAAAAATTGCGGAATGTTCCATACTATCAACATACCAAGTTTCAATAAAATCCGTCCAGCCGTTTAGGCATGAAAGCGTAACAAACAACAGGCAGACAGAGATACTTTCACATTTATAATATTAGTATGGATTCAACCGTTTCTACTCACTTAGCTAAAATTATTTTTTGTTGAAGTTTGTATTTTTTGTTATTTTTAAATATTAATAAATTAGCAAGGGTTGATAACTTGATTCCTTCGGCCCCTTTATCGCGACCGACAAGGATCCGTTTTTAACATGCTAAACGTTTTATGCGTTCATCACAACATTATCCTTTCGACACGGTAGCACTAATTGGATAAAACATTCAACGGAAAAAAAGGATTTTTTAAAGAAACAAACAGTTTAATAACACGGCCGCTTGTAATTTCGGAGCGCGAAGGGAATTCCATTTAACATGTGAATTGGATGTGTCGGGTCGGCGCGAAGGCTGTCATTAGAGGGCGTTGCGGATGTGGCCGGGGTTTATGCCTCAACCAGTAGACATTTTGAACTACTGATGTCTATTGGATCACATTAGTTGAACCGTCGGTCCCGGCTACTATCTATGGAGTCATTAACAAACACTAATCCGCATTGGGCCCGTGTGGTAGGTTACGGCTCAAACTCGACATGACGTCGAAAGGCCTGTTTCCGGCAGGGAGATGTTATAGACGGATGATGATAAGCTGAACCCAGAGCCTTTAGTATAGCTAATTTATTTATCTTTTGGGAACAAAGACCAAATCAGTCTTTGCTCGTGATGTCATATAATTTGGTTTGTTAGACAAAATATACTCTTTATTCCAATAGACAAAATCTCGAGTGGTTCGACCATAAGATACTGGTGTCCAGCTCCGAATAGCGCGTCAACACTGATTGATGGGTGCGAGTGGCGTCGAACGTAACTCCTAACAGCTACGACTCAAAACAAAATTTGAGCTTGATGGATGGACTAATGATATAAAGCAAACACGTGGTCCCGTAGGAAGGAGACATAGTGTGTTCCGCTGCTACACCAGTTCACCGGCCTGGTTTGTTCCGCTGATAACGCAAATGCAATTCGCTTGCTCATGCCTTTTCTGGTACGAAAATGCTGACGTACGTTATTCTTTATTGCACAGAACGTGTAAAACACTTCACATCATAGTAATACAGTTTTAAGAGATGGGGGTTATCTCCCCAGTTATGTTGGCATTGGTCAAGGTTTTTTTTAAGGAATATTATAAGTAAATATTTACAAAACATTGTATGGAAATATGTCGATGATATCCGCTACCTATTACAGGACCTTACGGTAGCGGATATAACTTTGCATATGTTTGGATCTAGATGCGCCAAATAAACTTTGGATGGTTATCAATATAATATTACAAGCTGCTATCTTATTTTGGGGTTAGATAGCGCTGTATTTTCCAAAAATACATGACTACAATATATACTTCCTTTAGTGTTTATATGAGAATCTTTACTTCATAATAAATAATATTTTAAATTCATTCTTGTATCTCAGGTGCAATTATTGGAACACACCTTAAGAAGCACATACAAACGTTGCCTCGAGGTAACTTATTCCATCTTTAGAGTCATAACAGAGTGACGAGATGCTAAGCCTCATATTTCAAATAGGTAAACAGCATTGTCATGGAAGTCGTAAAATAAAATTGGTAGTCTTAAATAATAGTGGTGTTAAATTGTTTGCGTTTAGTCAATATTTGATGAGAATGATTTGAGAATCCAATCTCCATTATAAAATTCTTGCATTCAAATTGACGTTGTATCTTAAGATATGGTAGTCACAGACTATTTGTTGGTTAGTGTTGGTATTTTTGTAAACATTATATCCCATAAAGTTTAACAAGTGGTTTTATGCAGGTATATACCTAACAAAAGATATAGGTTTTTTATGTTAAAAAGTGTACAGGACGATCTAAACGAAAGCACGGCATTGAGGGCAATCAACAACTGATAGACAGTTATTTTCCAGCTATGCCCCACTGCGTCTGTTACCCGATCAGATGTTACGTCTGTTATACCCGGTAATTTTACTAGGTACGGTGCCCTCATCCCGAAATACAGAAGTGTAATACATTCGTATCTCATGGGACGATATATGGCACTGCATCGGTACTTATCTTGGAGACTCAGTACCGAGTCTACCACCTGGTAAAAATTGACCAAGTGCAAGTTAGACTCTCCCGTAGAGGGTTTCGCAACAGCAGGTAACATACATAAAACAAAATAATAATAAGTATTTACTAAGGCACAAACTACAGCTTTATGAAAAAATAGCGGTTCACCGTTTATGATGTTTAAAAAAAAACTACTGACCATATAGCGTTAAAATAAAATTTCGTTGTTAGATTTCATGACTATGTACATCATATAATATATTTTTTAACTTTATTAATCCCATTAGAATTAGATGGGGGGGAAGATACACTCGTGGGTAAGATACTCAAAAATTTCTTGATGAAATACGGACGGACAAACAGACTTGACGAATCTATAAGGGTTCCGTTTTTGCCATTTGGCTGCGGACCCCTAACTAGGCGGGTTTGTTCAGTATTACCTATTTTGGAATGTTACAAATAACAATTTTAAATATCATTCAACTAGGTTAAATTTTAAATGGATTAAAGAAACATAATCAAATTAAGTAAAGTATAAAGAAAATCACCTACGTATTGTTTTAAAAATAATTCTTACAAACATTTCAAATCTACTAACATTGATTATTATAATATAAGTACATGATCTTAGCATTAAACAATTTAATTCAATTATTGGATTTTGTAAGAATAATATCTAATTATTATTACAAATTACTCATAAATATTTAGTTAATAAATATAAACGAATACAATGTCAAACTTTATAGTAAAAAAAACAAAAAGTAAACAAGAAATGGTAATAATATACAATAACAGTTCACAAATTTATAGTGATAAACCATTATTGTTGATTAAAGGCTTTTACACTTGATTATTTCCGGAGCGGACATTGTGTCTGGATAGAATGGACCCTCTCGTCTATCACGTACATTTAATATTATAAGCTATTAGGCGCCCCGGCCCACCATTACTGTGTCCATATCATAATACGGAATTGTCTGGTGAGCGTTTAGATTTTGTACTTTTTACATCCATTGAGTGTAAAACAAAAAGGCAGCGGTGCCGTCGGCGCCGGCCATTGTTCTTCTCGGCCATTCGTCGCACTTCATGCTATTCACATTCAAATTAAATGCCTTGTGTACAAAAAATTAATTTGTCTTTTGTCTTAGGCCTGGCCGGGGAGCCTATGACATGTCACTGCGCAGCGGGGCGCGCGCCCTGCCTCTTATACGCTCACTAGAATGACATACGCGTTTATAAACAACAACATAAAACGCATGGACATGCCCATGGAATTTTTATCCACGAAAATATTAAGAATTGTTGTCTGTATAATTCATGGTAAACATTAACTTTTATCTTGTCTAGGGTCTTACTGTTGAGTTCATAGCAAATACTTTTGCAAAATTAAAACTATATAATTTTAAAATAAATATCTTACTTAATATTTCACGTCGCAATTGAAGCAAATATCTTTTGAAGCATCAGTTAACATTTGCATAAATCATGATACCCTAATAATGTATTCAAGTATGCTCCAATACAAATTTTAATGCGATAAAAAAACCTATACCAGCCAGATTAATTTGACTGTGCTCGTACAAAAAAGTGACAACATTGGGTAGAACTGACACATCGATTTGTTGAAATAAATACGTGTGGAGTAGTTATCGGTTTCAAACAGATAAATATGTGGTAGGTTCGATAGTCGATACTGATCTGCACGTGGCAAATAGTTACATCTTGTGAAATAGGATTGTTTTTCACATCTGTGTTTAGGGAAAGGCTACTGCAACTAATGACATTTTTGGGTATTCAATAAGAGACAAACGCTTCGTAGACAGTCTTAGAGCACTGTGGGCTGTAACTTTTAATCATGAACTTGTGTTCCCTTAAAACTACATGTGCCATATACCAACATAGTCAACATTTTACTTCTTAAAAATGATCCTTCTATACTTTAGCAGACACACTAATATTTTTTTGTGAATGAATGTTTATAGATATTATAGATACATCTTGTAACATATTACTTGCTTTTGAGCAGAATAACATCACACAACTCATTTGGAAAAAAAGGTTTCGGAACATCATTACTAATTTCCTAAACGTTTTACTACCACATTATTTATTTAGACTCTAGATTCGACTGCAAAATATTAAAGCAGAGTGGTAGTAGTTCTTTGCGTTGGAATAGAAACATATGCACTAGAAATATTGTTATCAACAGCGAAGCGTGCATTAATTGAAGCACACCTGAGTTTTATTGATAAAGTAAATTACAACACTAAATTGTGGCCCGTCAAATTATCAGAGATTGACATGGCTGCTAAGTCAAAAAACAAGGCATCACACATCAGTCCGTAGATAGCCGTGACCGTGACGAACATAACACCCCCGCCCCTCTAATAACGCATCTTTAGCTACGTATAATTAAAAACTCAAACATCGACAACTAACAAATCACACGTCCGCCCGCCACAATGAATCACCACGTGTCAATTAAGCTATTATTAAAGTAATAGATTATTAAAAATCACAATATTGTTTTTCGTTCTTAGAAATTACAATCACTCGTGAATCAGAGCCACACCCCTGACGGCTCACTCATGGAGATTTTAATCTCGATATCTCACCATGAAGCTGGGTAAAACGACCATGACGACGAACATTTACACAGCACATAATGCAGAGACGCTCGCATAACACTAAACAATGTTTATGATAAACAGAGCGAAACCGCACGATCCGCTGATACCACGACTGGTCCCACTTCTTAATTAATATTCAGTGACTTGGCAAAACAGCGTTGTGATTGGTGACTACGAACCATGAGTTAGGCTAATTTGAGGCCGATTGTTATAGGTGGATTTTAATGCAGCAATTAAAAGGATT